>CM036240.1:3585920-3708420 GCA_020698575.1 Bostrychus sinensis | reverse complement strand
CTAGTCCATTAGCTCATCTATAAGATCATAGTTCACTCTGTAAGGATTTATCCAGACAGTGGAGTGGGGGTGAGGTAGGGGTCCAGGGGAGTGGGGGTGAGCTAGGGGTCCAAAGGAGTGGGGGTGAGCTAGGGGTCCAGGGGAGTGGGGGTGATGTTGAGGGCCCACAGGTCGGGACAGGAGCACAGATGGGGTCACCTAAGATCCAAATGTCACTGGGACACCTGCCAGCAGCCAGGCATCTGAAACAGTCCCCACTCCCCCAGAGGGGAGCAGGACAGAGGGACAACCTGTGAACAGCTATGAACTGATAGAAGATTGGTGTGATAGAAGAGGAGCAGCAGATGAAACCAGAGGTCAGTGCACCATACTTCCCCCAGCTTTTTTAATTTTATTTATTTATTTGAATGGGACAGCGTGTATTAATGAACAGCAGCTAGTGTCATAAATACACCAGATTATAGCTCAGAGCTAATTTCCATCCGTAGTCCCCACTCACTCACTCACATTCACATTCACACCGGTAACTAAAGGCTCTACCTCCAACTGTACTTTTAGAAACCCTGGGAACCACTAATAGCCCTGCATTTTGTGAGCGCAATACTCTGTAGTACTCTGCAGTACTCTGTAGTACTCTGCAGTACTCTGTAGTACTCTGCAGTACTCTGCTTGGTTGGTATGGCTCTATCACATCATTAATATAGGATGGAGCCTTGTAAGTCAGGAGAAGGATTTTAAACCTAATTCTGAATTCAACTGGAAACCAGTGAAGTGAAGCTAGCACAGGAGTAATATGTTCTCTCCTGTTAGTTCCTGTTAATAATCTTGCTGCTGCATTTTGAACAAGCTGAAAACATTTTAAAGAGTTTTTAGGGAACGCTGCCAGGAGAGAGTTACAGTAATCCAACCTAGATGTAACAAACGCATGGACAAGTTTTTCAGCGTCACTTTTAGATAAAATATTTCTGATTTTGGCGATGTTGCCAAGTGAAAGAACGCTGTTTTACAGACTTGGTTTATATGAGCCTTAAATGATAAGTCTTTGTCATATAAAACTCCACTCCACTCTACTACACTGACATCGTCCAGGGAGACTATCTGGTCAGACAGAGCATCTCTCAGCTTTTTGGGGCCTAATGACCTCTGTTTTTTCTGGGTTTAGGAGGAGATAATTAATTGTCATCCAGGTCTTTATGTCTCTCACTATCTCTCTATGCGGTCATTCTGATCAGGTTTAATTGATAAATACAACTGTACAACTTTACTGCACTGTGAGGGATGTTCATTTACACTGACAAACTGGTACTTATCAGATAAGATAAGATTTAAACCAGCAGGGGGCGCTCCTCTGACCCCTATGTCACAGTCTAATCTCTGGAGTAAGATGCTGTGGTCAATGGTGTCAAAGGCTGCACTGAGATCTAACAGAACCAGGATTGAGACCAGTCCATTGTCTGAACTTAATAACAAGTCATTTGTGACTCTAACTAATGCAGTTTCTGTGCTATGGTGGGCTCTAAACCCTGACTGAAAATCTTCAAATAAGCTATTGTCCTGTAGGTGGCGGCATAACTGTAAGGTAATTAGAAAGTGATCTGAGAGTATGGGGTTATGAGGGAGGACAGTGAGCTCACTAATCTCTATACCATAGGTTAAAACAAGGTCCAGGCTGTGCTTGTGAAAATGAGTGGGTTCATTTACATTTTGAGTGAAACCTATGCTGTCTAATAAAGCTGCAAATGCATTTCCTAGACAGTCACTGCTGTCAACAACATGAATATTAAAATCTCCAACTATTACAATCTTATCTGAGAGACAGAAAGTCAGAAAGTCAGAGAACACAATTAAAAAATTGGAATAGGGACCAGGAGCCGGTAGATGATTATAAACATAACTGTTTTTTGTTTCTTACAGTTTGGGTGATTTATAGTTAGTATGATCAGGGGTGAAAGTAAGTTTTTGATGCTTATGCAAGTACTATAACAAATTACACCTATATGTATATTTTTGTATGTATGTATATTTTTAATAGCAGAAAAAGCATATACGTTAATGAGAATGAATCTTGACTATAAATGAAAAATATAGACATGGCATCCAGCCAAGGCCTCAAACACAGCAGATCAGAGCAGCCACACTTCCCATGTGAGATGCAGGGCTGGTTATGTGCTGGCTTAGAACTTGTTTAGTCCTGATTTAGTCCTTGCTTAGATTTGGTTTAGTCCTGGTTTAATCCATGCCATGTCCTTATGTAGTATTGCTCCTTTACTTTATCAAAGATAATACTTGGAAAGCCAAATATTTCCTGAGGTGGTGGTCTGTGATCTGTGTTTTTGAATATTTAGCATTTATGAATTGAAACTTGACAAAAAGTCAGTACTGTGCCATTTTTTCTTCTCTTGTAAATGTTACTGACAGCCTTTGGTTCTCAGCCCTCAGCTTCTCTCTTGGCTATGAATGCAAATTGAATTTTCCAGAGGTAATAGATATTGCATTACTGTTCTGAAATGAAAAGCTGTTTTTCACCAATAGAAAAGGCTCCCCCTGTGTATACACCGCCCATGTGGGAGTCAAAGATACCAAACCCAGTATTAGTGGATGGGAACAATTAGTCTACACAAAAGCACTTTTATCATCACATGGGATTTCTTTTGTGGAAAATATAATTAATACTAATGAAAAAGAGCAAAGGTTATCAGTTTTATTTATACATTTATTGATTAATAACATAAAACTCTGTATGAAGTCTTTTGTGATTATTTCTATAACCTTATTCATAGCAATCCACTGTCCATGAATGTAAGTGATATACAATATATTATAAATAAAATGTATTTTGTCTCCAATTGTTTTGGATTGTTTATTTCACATAACATATGCAAAAAATAAGATAAGATAAAAGATAAATGTATGTCTAATAAAAAAATGAAATTCCTATTGCCATTACAAGTTAAAGGTACTGTAACCACATGCACTCATACTGGTTATAAACGGTACTGCAGTCTAAATCAAAACAATGGTCTCTTTTCTGATTGGACGAACGGAGATGCAGTTTTAAAACCAAAACACAAAATGTAAACAAAAACAACTTGGCCACTATGTAAAACATATTTTTGATTGTTAATAAATCAACTGTACCATTGTTATCAGTAAAACTAATATTTGATTTAAAGAGCAACCCACTTTTTTTTAGCTGGTCAGCTGTACAACAAAGCTATAGTGATACATCTCACTGTTTATTAGGGCTGGGTATTTCCAACAACCTCACGATATGATACGTATCCTGATACATTCTGAACAAAGCACAGGGTCAAACAAGTGTACATGGATGTTTTATATTCTGTATATTGGCTGTGTATGATATAACCTAACCAGCATGACAATAACAGATATTGGTTTATCAAATAATACACATTTTAACAAGCTTTAATATAACCTTATAGCCTTAACTAGCAGCTATGGCTTATCTAGCCTATGTCTTGTCATGTTTTTGTGAAGAAACAAATGTATCTCCATGTTGAGCTGAGCTGTAATGTCCCAGCAGTGGAGCATACTCTCTCGGTTCCCTGGATGCAGTGATTATTTCAGGCCAAGTTAGACACAAGAGGATCAGTAACTTTGTTCTCTCTCAGTTGCTCTTTACAAGCACACGCCGTCACCCGGACCCAGGAGCGGGTTGTTGTTTGTACAAACTGCATGAGCCAGGTCTAACTCCTGATTCCTTGGTGTTTTAAAGTCCAGAGTTGACAATTCCCCGCAAGTTTTGCTGACTGAAAAAAACACTGTGCACCTCCATGTTGGTTTACTTTCCGAATGCTGCTGCTGTGTGCTGTGGTGCTGAAAATGTTCCTTAGGGAACAGCTTCAAAACTGCTGTTCCAGATGTTTATATTAACATCATGTAAACAGCTGTATCGGTACAGTAGCATGCGTATCGATATGCGTATTGTCTAGAAGTACTTCACAATATATCTCCATATTGATTTTTTAAGTACTGCCCTACTATTTTTATTTATTTTTTTTACTTTTTATTTATTACATTTTGCATTTATAAACAAAACAATAACAAAATGAGGTCAAGGGATGGAGGTCAAGACAAAATAATCATGTCAAAATGTATACAGTAGTTCACATTTCTTCATACACTAAAAACATGTACAATAAGTCCCCCATGGGGCCAGGACTCCCCTGTAAAAGAGATTCTGAATCTCAGTGGGACTTTCCTGGTTAAATAAAGGTCAAATAAATAAAGGTCAAATAAATAAAAAAACAAGGTTAATAAATACTGTCTAAGTCAACAAAGTCCAGCCATTTTCTCCAACATCTTTTTCCCAGCTCCTCCTGGAGCCTCAGAGTAAATGCCATATGTTCCATCAGTTTAATGCTTTCTACAATTGAGATGAACAGATTCATAGTGGGGGGTTCTTTGCCAGCATTTTGTTATGGTTTTCTTGGCTGATGTCAACAAAATTTTTAGGAGGTAGGTGTCATCTGCAGAGGCGTAGCCACATGGGGGCCTGGGGTGGCCACAGCCCCTGTTGGTCAGACCTTGGCCACCCCATCGGCCCCCCCTGAGAGGTCCTGCACAACGGGCTACGCAGGTCCATAATGAGGCTGGCGTGACTGTTTGTCATTTTGTCTTTGCGTAGCTGTTGTAAAACAAATGGTTTGACACAGAGACTTGCAGCTAAATCCTCCTGACAGATAAGAGCTCAAGCTTTGTGTCAGTTTTTATTTCACGCTGATAGGTTCAGGAATCACAGCGATATGCACTGTTAAAGTTTGTAAAAGCATTTACGCTTAATTATTACCTCTCTGCGAACTGTTTTTTTTTTTTTTTTTTTTTTTTTTTTTTTTTTTAGGTCCAGTGTCTCTTTTCCTCAAAAACTATTACAAAAGAGATAAAGAGCTGTTTTTAATTTTGATCAAAAGTAAGAGGAGAGATGGAGAAGAGCAGAGGAGAAACTGCAGTTGGATGGAGACGCAATGTAAAGTTTTTGTTAAGAGAAATCGACCACCTCTTGTGACCCTTCAAAATAAAACTTCATCCTTTTCCATCAGCTGGAACAACTTTATTTGTGGTAGAGCCTGAAAGGAAAGGCATTAGCACTGAACGAGGACAACAACATGCTTCAAGACACAGACTACATGCATTGTTCAGTCCCTCCAGGATTTTGCGATGTTGCAATCACAACTATTAATGCAAAATCAAGTGATTGTTTTACTCACTCTATAGTCAGCTAAAACACTTTAAAATGCACCAGGATACAGCAAATATTGTCTGTTATATTGATTTTTTTTTTCCTGGGGGAGGACCCCCAGACCCCCCTGTAAATTTGTTACATACTTAACCTCTGTGAATCACAACTTGCTCTTCTGTGAGCTGCACACATAGGGCTCATCTCCTAACTTCCTCAAACCATCCAAATAACTGGCTTCAGAACAGAACAGAAGATAATTCACATTTTTTGTATTAGTCCTATAATAATAATAATCTGCCATGTGCCACCACAATAAAATGACAGGACCCGGCTGGCCCCCCCAGTAAAAAAATCCTGGCTATGCCCCTGGTCATCTGAGTTCAGCTCGTCTGGAATACACCCAAGATACAGCAAAGAGAATGAGCAGCTGATGTTAAAACACATTTTGATAATATCTTTGCCACCTCTAACCAAAAAGGCTGAATAAGCGGGCAGGACCAGAAAATGTGCCCATGGTCTGCCATAACCTCCCCATAGTCTCTCCAGCATCGGGGAGGGACAGCACTGAACTTAGACATTTGTTTGGGTGTTATGACAAAACAAATTAACCCTTTAGGCACCAGAGGTGCTAAATAGCGACACTTGGTGATGACAGTCTTCAGCTGTGTATAAATACAGCTGTTTTCAGCTGCACATATCCAGACCACATCTGATAGAGAAGCGAAGCACTGATCGAGAAGTCTATAGTAATGGCTAAAAGCATGTGTGATGAATCAGTTTTTTCATTTACTAGTAGTAGTGATGAATCCAGTTGCATCAGTGCCACCACTCTGTCATCCATGAACTCATGTCCCCATACACAGACAAGGGACATGAGGTTTACATGGATAGTTATTACACATCACCAGCCATTGCCTGTGAATTAGCCAAAAGTAACACTGGATTGTGTGGGACAGTGAGAAGCACAAGGCAAGGAAGACAAAATGCCTGAGACCCACTGCCTTGAAGTTGAAAAGTGGAGATGACCCAATGTTTCTCAGGAAGGGAAAGTTGTTGGCTTGTGCATGGCATGACACTAAACGTCTCACAATGTTATCAACCATTCATGGGAATGCCTATGTTCAGAAAAGAATCAGGACAAAGAAAAATGAGTGGTTTTCACACAATAAATAGACCAGTGTGTGTTGACCAGTACAGCAGTTTCATGGGGGGAGTGGAGAGATCTGACCAGATAATAAAAACCTACCTATTTCCACACTGGTCAAGGAAGTGGTACAACTGCATTTTCAATGCCATTCTAAGCATTAGTGTTGTCAACTCACATGTCATTTACAGTGCAACCCAGCCCCACACAAGTCACTAAAGGCCTATATTCAGGACATTATAACTGGATTACTATCAGGTTACATGAAAAGGGAAAGTGGAAAAGGGGGGCGGGCTTCAGCAGAAGGGGGAGAGCTGCCTACAAGGGTGACTGAACACCACGGGCTTTATGAAACTGATAAATGTTCAGATTGTGCTGTTTGTTCTGATCGCTCTCGCCTAAAGACAGGCAGCACACAAAGTATAGGTGCCAACAGTGTGGTGTAGGTCTGTGTGCCGCATCTTGCTCGGGTGACTGGAGCCTATCCCAGTAACTTTGGGCCGTCCCATAATCAGTACCTAATAACTGGACAAGATAGAACTGCTGCCTGGTGCAGGATTCAAACCCAGCTCTCCCTGTTGTGAGGCGGAAGTGCAAACCACTGCACTAACATACCATGCCAGGTTACATAAAAACAGAAGTATCAGAAAATAACAACTGAAGTACCAGAAAAATACCTCCATAACCCCCCAGGTGACCTAAAATTTTTGGCTGGGTAGGATAGCACCTGAAATTGGGCCTTAATTTTCCCCAAATATGTACCTCCATAACCCCCCAGGTAATGTAAAATTTTACCCAGAAATAGCTCATCTTGGCTGGGTAAGATAGCACAAGAAATTGGGCCTTAGTTTTCCCCAAATATGTACCTCCATAACCCCCCAGGTGATCTAAAATTTTACCCAGGAATGGCTCATCTTGGCTGGGTAAGATAGCACCGGAAATTGGGCCTTAGTTTTCCCCACCTCCATAACCTCCCCAGGGAGGTGTCCCGGAGGCATCCAGAACAGATGCCCAAGCCATGTCAACTGGCTCCTCTCCATGTGGAGGAGCAGTGGCTCTACTCCAAGCTCCTCCCAGGTAACCGAGCTCCTCACCCTATCTCTAAGGGTGTGCGCAGCCACCCTGTGGAGGAAACTCATTTCGGCCACTTGTATCCAGTACCTTGTCCTTTCGGTCATGACCCAAAGCTCATGACCACAGGTGAGAGAAGGAACGTAGATTGACTGGCAAATTGAGAGCTTCGCCTGTCGACTCAGCTCCTCGCTTCACCACGACAGACGCTGCACCAAGCCGCCTGTCAATCTCACGCTCCATCCTTCCCTCACTCATGAACAAGACCCTGAGATACTTAAACTCCTCCATTTGAGGCAGGAACTCTCCTCCAACCTGGAGAGTGCAAGCCACCCTTTTCCGGTCGAGAACCATGGCCTCGGACTTGAAGGTGCTGATTCTCATTCCAGCTGCTTCACACTCGGCTGCAAACTGCCCCAATGCACACTGAAGGTTTTGGCTTGATGAAGCCAACAGAACAACATCATCCACAAAAATCAGAGATGAAATCCTGTGGTCCCCAAGCCAATCTGGCCCCTGGCTGCACCTAGAAATTCTGTCCATAAAAATAATGAACAGAATCGGTGACAAAGGGCAGCCCTGCCGGAGTCCAACATGCACTGGAAACAGGTCTGACTTACATCCAGCAATGCAGACCAAGCTCCTGCTGTGTTTATACAGGGACCGGACAGCCCTTAGCAGAGGGCCTCGGACCCCATACTCCCAGAGCACCCCCCCAAAGAATGCTACGAGGGACATGGTCAAACGCCTTCTCCTGGTCCAAAAAGCACATGTGGACACCCTAACCCAAACTCCCATGAACCCTTGAGCACCCGATAGAGGAAGTAGAGCTGGTCCACTGTTCCATGACCAGGACAAAAACCACATTGTTCCTTTTGAATCCAAGGTTCAACTATCGGCTGAATTCTCCTCTCCAGTCCCTGGAATAGACTTTCCCGGGGAGGCTGAGACGTGTGATCCCCCTGTAGCTGGAACACACCCTCCGGTCCCTCTTGAAAAAAGGGAGCATCACCCTGGTCTGCCAGTCCAGAGGTACCGTCCCCGACCGCCATGCGATGTTGCAGAGAGGTGTCAGCCAAGACAGTCCCACAGCATCCAGAGACTTGAGGTACTCAGGGCGGATCTCATCCACACCCGGTGACTTGCCACCAAGGAGCTTTTTAACCACCGTGGTGACTTCAGCTTGGGTGATGGATGAGTCCACCTCTGAGTCCCCAACCTCTGCTACCTCAACGTAAGGTGTGTCAGTGGGATTGAGGAGATCCTCAAAGTATTCCTTCCACCGCCCAACAACATCCCCCGTTGAGGTCAACAGCTCCCCACCTCCACTCCACTATAAATGGTGTTGGTGAAGAACTGCTTTCCCCTCCTGAGGCAGCGGACAGTTTGCCAGAATCTCTTTGAGGATGACCGAAAGTCCTCCTCCATGGCCTCCCCAAACACCTCCCAGACCTGAGTTTTTGCCTCCACAACCGCCCGGACCGCAGCACGCTTGGCCTTCCGATACCCGTTGACTGCCTCAGGAGTCCCACAAGTCAGCCAGGCTCAATAGGACTCTTTCTTCAGCCTGACGGCATCCCTTATTTCCGGTGTCCACCACTGGGTTCGAGGGTTGCTGCCACGACAGGCACCAGAGACTTTATGGCTACAGCTCCAGATGGCTGCATCGACAATAGAGGCAAAGAACAGGGTCCACTTGGACTCCATGTCCCCTACCTCCCTCGGGATCTGGTAGGGGAAGGCATAGGGATCCGACCCTCTCATTCACCGGGGAAAACTCCAACACATGGCGGCTGAGCTGGGGAGCAAGCCCACACCAGCCCGCTGCCTCTCACCATAGGCAGCGCCAGAGTAGAAGAGAGTCCAGCCCCTCTCAAGGAGTTGGGTTCCAGAGCCCAAACTGCAAGCCTGACTATCTCTAGTCGGTAATGCTCAACCTCTCGCACAAGCTCAGCCCCCCCCCCACCCCCCTATGGCAGGATGGCCCCACGTCATCCTTTCGGGCAGGGCCCGGCCGGGCCCTGTGGGGAGAGACCCGGCCACCAGGCACTCACATGCGAGCCCCAACCCCAGGCCAGGCTCCAGGGTGGGGCCCCGGCTGCACCATACCGCCATGCGTAACTGGCCTCGTTAGTTTTTTCTTCATAAGGGTTTTGTGAGCCACTCTTAGTCTGGCCCTTAGGACAGGTCACTTAGGACCTGTTTGCCATAGGAGACCCTACCAGGAGCATTAAGCCCCCGACAACATAGCTCCTAGGATCATTCGGGTACTCAAACCCCTTCATCATGATAAGGTGGCAGTTCAAGGAGGGGTATTTGTGGTTCTATCTTACTCAACCAGGAGTTTATACGTACTGGAGTTCACAACATGACACCAGGGGTCAGTCGAGCACTGTCTGGGAAAAAAAAAAACTCTGGCGCCTAAAGGATTAAGTTCTTCCAGCAAAAGTCTTGCCAGATGTGGGAGTTTGTTTAAGAAGACTGTATTTCCAAGGCCCTTGTCCACATGTCCTCTGTAATTACAGTATTTATATAATTTTCCCATTTTTGCTTTATATAACTTGTTGAGTCCCTCTTCAGTGTGGTCACACTGTGATAGAGTTTACTGATTAGAGCTTTAACACTTGCCAAATTATAAGCCCCAATGAAGATGTTGATAACTGGTGAAAGTTCGCCAAGGTCACAGCTTTTCATTTTTTTAGCAACCGTCACGGAGCTGCAAATATCTAAAAAATCCTGTTTCTCCAGATCATACACCATACATAGAGTGTCAAAAGACATAAGATTATTTTTTTCAAAAAACATACACACGGCAGTAAGACCATGTAATACCCAGTATCTAAATCTAACATCTTGAGAGGCAGCCAAAAAGTCAGGGTCATATGCTGGCCATCTAAGAAGTCTAGTTTCTTCCTGAAATTGTAGTCACATAACAAGCTCCTTCCAGATTTTTAATGTCAGATTCACCCACTGGCTGGTTGTAAAAAAGTTTTCACTTTTGAGGACGATGTTACAGAGACTAGATTGGAGTGGTACATCAGAGAGAGTCATTTTAGTGGTTTTCCATTTTGCATAGTAGGATAGATTACACCAAGACACCAGCGGCCTCAGCTGAGCAGATACATAGTAATCTTGTTAAGAGGGTAGAGCCAGGGCCCCTCTCTCCTTCGACAACTGTAAAGTAGAAAATTTAACTATTGGTCTCTTATTAAGACAAATAAATCTAGAGATATGTTTATTCCATTCCCTGAACTGTTTGTCAGGGATAGGTGCTGGCAAAGACAGAAAAAGATAGAGTAGTTTAGGGAAAATGTTCATCTTGATCACCTGTATTCTGTTGCCAAAATCAAGAGGGAGCAGGGTCCAGCTACTGAGGTCACTGATTATTTCTTCATTTTAAATACCAGTTAAACTTATACTTGGACATTAACTCCTGTTCAGGATGGAAATTAAATGTCATGACTTGTGTTTTATGAACGTTAGGAACATATCCTGAGTATGTGCCATATGTTTCTAACATCTCCATTAACACCGGCAGACCCAAATCAGGATCTGTACGTGTAATCAAGACATCGTCTGCATATAAGCACACTTTATATTCCTCCCCACCAATTTGGATACCCTTTAGTGTAGTCTCCTGGCGTATTGCTTGGACTAAAGACTCTATAAACAAGTTAAAAAGATTCGGGCTTGCAGGGCATCCCTGCCTAGAGCCACGTTGTAAATTTATAGGGTAAGAGAGGCTTCCATTTATTTTTATTCTTGCAGTAGGGATACTGCAAGAATACATTTTTATAAATTCATTGCAAAATCCAAATCTTTTCATTACTAAGTAAAGAAAATCCCACCAAACTGAGTCAAACACTTTTTCAGAATCCAGGCTGAAAACAATCAAGGTAATTTTCCTTTTGTTAATCTGTTCATTAACGTGTAGGGCCCTCCTTATAATATCTTGGGTTTGTCTATTTTTTAGGAAGCCAGTTTGGTCTTCATCAATCAATGAAGGCATCACAGCATCCATTCTCCGGTCTAGGATTGCAGTGTATAATTTATAATCAATATTTAAAATGCTTATTGGTCTAGATGCTTTGCAGTCCAATTTGTCTTTTCCCTCCTTAGGTATCACAGATATGAAGGCCTCTTTCCAGGAAGGAGGTACTGGGCCCCCTTTCAAAATATAGTTAAAACTGATTTCTAACAAGGGTACCAGGCCTTCTCTCATTGCTTTATACCATTCGAGGGGAAACTCATCAGTACCAGGCGATTTGTTAGATTTAAGACTAAAAATGGCTCTATCTATTTCCTCACGTGTTATTAACGATGTTAGCCTATTAGTTGTGTCCCTGCCAAGCGAGGGGAGATCTAAGGAGTCCAAAAATGTTATTATATTCTCATCAACCTGTTTAGAGTGACTGTACAAAGATTTATAATATTTTTCAACTGCGTTTCAATTTTACTAATTTCAGGGTCCCTAATTTTATAAATTGTGTTTTCAGCTTGTTGTTTTTTAAGCCTCCACACCAAAAGTTTAGATGCTCTGGGTCCTACCTCATAGTATCTCTGTTTCAGAAAATGTATATGTTTCTCTCCACTTCTTCTCCTAATATTCAATCTATTTCCTGTTAAATCTGTCTAATTTGGTAGGTTACAGTGGGGCTCTTGTCCATCAAATATGATTCTTCTAAAACTTTTAATCTTTCCTGTAGCGGTGATAATTCTTTAGACTTTTTCTTTTTAAGCATAGTTGACCTCACAATTATATTCCCTCAAAGAACAGCTTTAGCTGCGTCCCATACAACACTAGGGTTTGTCTTCCCATTATTATTGTCCTGTAAATACATGTTCAAATCTGAGGTCACTGCCTTTACAAATGTGGGATCATTCAGCATACCTGTTTTTAGTCTCCACAATGTTTTCCTCAGTCTACCTTCCAGATGAATATTTAAATAAATGCCAGAGTGGTCAGAGAAATCCCTTTGACCATGTCTGCAATCCTTTATTTTATTTAAATCCCTATTATACATAAAACAGTAGTCTATCCTCAAGTGGATGTGCAGAGTAAAAGGTAAACCCAGAGGCTGAGCCATGTACAGACCACCAGACATCGTTGAGTCCCAAGTCTGATAACATTCTTTTTACATGTTTCTCTGTAGAAGTGCACTTTCTGCCAGGATTAATTTTATCCAATTGAGAGTTTAGGAGTAAATTGAAGTCTCCTGCACAAATAAGATATCTGTAAGTTTCTGTAGCAATTAGCTCGAACACCTTCTTGAAAAAACGTATACTACTCCCAGGAGGCGCATAGACATTAAACAATGTTACATCCTTTTGATCTATTTTACCCTTTACTAAAATTAATCTGCCTTCCTTACTGCTTATTTCAGATATAAATTCGAATTTGACTTTGTTAGAAACACTCCTGAAAAGTAGGTGTTCTTAAAGCCCATCTTTTTCAGTTTCTCATGTTCTGGGTTAGAAATATGCTATATCTACCTTCTCTTTTTTCATTTTTACAACCAGTTTACTCCTTTTTATAGGGTTATTTAACCCATTAACATTTAGTGACAGAATATTATAGTATTTATAGGACATAGCTTAACATGTATGCATAATATACAATCCCAGACCTCAAAACAACATCAGAACATGAACTCCTTGAACAATAAAACCACACAACACTAAACTGAGCTTCCACAAAGAAGGATATAATGTTGTCCTTTAGTAGTGAGGGGACTGGCCACAAGGTGGGGCCCCTCGCCAAGACAAGCATCAAGAAAAACGTTGACAAAAATAAAATTAGAGTAAAATAAAGGAAAAATCTTTAGTAAAACACTTCTGAAAGTTGTTTGGAGACCCTCTTTCATGTCTACAGGCACTAGCCCCTTAATAAAATGTGGATTTGGGAAAGGCTACAAAGTCATTGCTTGCATTAATGTCTAATCCAAGAAAACCAAAGCAATGTAAAAATATCTATCCGTAACACTGACATATTCTCCCGTAGAATCCTTACTTGTTTCTCCCAAACATGCTTCTGGAAATTCCTGCGGTGTGTCGGCTGTATCTCCCATGGTAGAAGTCGCGTCAGTGTTTCCTCCATTATCTGAGCGGTTTTGGTTCCCATTGCAAGTTTTTCCACAGCTATACCCCGCTTCTGAAGATCCTCTGCAACCTGACTTGTGTTGTTATACAGTACACTGCCAGATGCATAAAAGACCCGCATTTTGCTGACCGATGTCTGAAAGCCTATCCCCTTCCCTTTCAGGACATTTTTAATGGGGATGTATTCCTTTCTCCTTTTCTGCGCTTCCAGTGCGTAATCGTGATCAAAGTACACATGCTTGTTTTGAATGCATACTCCCTTTTTCCAAGCGGTGTGGAGGACATCTTCTTTGACGGAGAACCAGAGAAAAAGTACTATTACTGATCGTGGCGAGGCACTTGCAGGTGGTTTTGGTCCTAAGGCACAATGGGCGCGTTCAATACCGAGGTCGCAATCCGGGCCGATGTCAGTACCTAATTCACCCTTAATGATGTTTTTGATGAAAGTAGTCACGTAGGTGCCTTCAGAGTCCTCTGGCACACCATAGATTTGAATATTGTTTCACCTGGCTCGGCCTTCTAGATCTAACACTTTGTCCTGTAGTGCCCTCTGGTTTTGCAGCAGTTGAACAAGTGTGTCCTTGAGGTCAATGTCCCATCTTTCTGTGTCGGGCACTTTATTCTCAACACGTTGTATACAGTTCACCACCACCTCTACCTGATTGGTAGCCTCTCAGAGTTTTTCATTATTTCTTTAGTGAAATCGTCCATCTGTCTCTTTATATCCTCTCAAAATCCAGAATGAAATTCCTGCAAATCACTTCTAAATTCAGGTTGTAACACTGCCATCCCGGCCGTTAAAGTCCACGCTTACCATGCGGTCGCCATGTTGCTCAGATGGTGCTAGGCTTTTTTTGTTAGCCGATACTACTTTTTCCATTTCACGGTCGGGGTTATGTCGTAGCCTCCTTTCTTGGTTTTGTCCCCACTCATAGTGCTACCTTCCTAGGGTCAAACAGTGAGTACTCCTGCTCAATAGTTCCAGATAGACAAGTTTGATGTAGTATTTGACCTCGTTACTTAACCTCACCTGCGTTACCAACACCTGTACAACAGAGGGGGCGGGGCTTCCACTGTCCTGTGTGTCATTGCACAATAAGGCATAATGAGCCTGATCAATGACAGTATATACCTACAAATGATTGACACTGGGGAGAGTTTTGAGTCTGTAGATGTGTTTTATTCAGGCCAAGCTTTAAGTCAATTTTTGTTCAACAACAATTGATTTCTTACTCGCAGAGATACGATCACAAACAGCTCATGAAATAATACCTTCAGTAATAAAGACGCGATCTGAAGCCCACGTTACTGCGGCGGCACGCAATGCCTTTCTCACAATATTTCAGCTGTGTTATTATAAAAGCAACATAAAACATTAGTCCAGACGTCCTTTTTTTTTTTTTTTTACTAGGACTTGGTGTCCCCTGCTGTGGAGGACATCCATGACGTCTCTGACAGCTGTCAGTGACAGGACCAGGCCTCGCTCCTCCCTCAGTTCTCCACTTCCATCTTAGCCAGGTTTCTGTCCACTTGTTGAGCAGTTTTCAATCTCTGGCAGTGGGCGGAGTCAGGCCTGGGCCAGGGTTGAGTTGCTCTTTAAAGCTGCTGTGAGTAGTATATATTTTTTTATATTTTATACAAATGAGCCACATGTGTCCCAGATGTGAGGTAAACATGTTTAAATTAGTTTTACTGATAACAATGGAATAGCAGAGAGTGAATGATTAAAGTGAAGGTAGATGACAAACCCACACCAGACCAGAACCACAGACCTGAACCACAGACCTGAACCAAAGTCCAGAACCAAAGTCCAGAACCAAAGGCCAGAAGCACAGACCAGAACCAAAGGCCAGAACCACAGGTCACTATAAATAAAACAAAGAGCAGTAAATGTTCATTCATTTATACTGATCCAAGTCTTTGAGCTCTCTTACTGTGACAGCTTTTGCTTCTTCTGGTGTGCCGTTTAGCCGTATCTTCACTTGTCTGTTTCGAGTCCAAGTGGCTTGTATTTTGTTTTGTTTTCTTAAGTTTCGTGCATGTCTGGAAATGTCCGCATTTTTTTTTTTGGTTAAGTGCTCA
Organism: Bostrychus sinensis; assembly: GCA_020698575.1. Classification (NCBI taxonomy): domain Eukaryota; kingdom Metazoa; phylum Chordata; class Actinopteri; order Gobiiformes; family Eleotridae; genus Bostrychus; species Bostrychus sinensis. Next base: position 3,692,824 of record CM036240.1, on the reverse strand, counting down.
TTCAGATAAACTCCAGTGCCCTTTAGCTTTTTAGCTTGGCGCAGCAACTCAGCCTTATGCTTCCTATTTGCAAAACATATTACAATGGCTGGCTTTGCCTCTTTATTCTTTCTTGGAAGCGAATGGCAAGCTGTGATGTTTTCGGAAGCAATAATCATGTTTTTCCTTTCAAAAAACTAAATAACTTGCCTCTCCAAAGTTTGTAGCTCTTCCAGCGGTGCATCACCACGCTCCATAGCAGTAGTTGTGGCCGTAGCTCTGGCATAGCTACGATGCCTAGTTTCAAGTCCGCTCACAATTAAATCATCAATTCTTGTATACTGCTCCAAGTCGTTGATTCTGCACTCCAGTCCGTGTATAATGCTGCGTTCACACCGGACGCATTTGAGGCGTCTGGGGCATCTGGTTTTCATGTTAAGTCTATGTAAACGCGCGTCTAGACATCCTGCGGCGCGAATCAAGCGTCCAGCGCGGCGCGAATCGGGTTTTGACGCGCGAATAGCGCGGCGCGAATTGAGCGTCGACGCGTCTGACGCGCGAATCGAGTGTCTGACGCTCTCGACGCCCGAGTTGAAAAATCTGAACTTTGGCGAATATTCGCGGCGCGTTAACCAATCAGGATCTAGCTCCTGCAGTGACGTGGGAGGACGTAGGAAGCGGAGATCCATCAAAACAATCACGGTGGATTTATCGAAGCTGTCAATGTGAACGTGGAGCTATAAACTACAGCCTACAGCAGCTCTGCTACTTTTAGAAAGACAGCAGTCAAAAAGACAGTAACAAGACATAGAGGGGACCTTAACTTTAGCGTGTGCTGAGCTGAGCTCGTTGGATTAGCAGTTACTGTACTCCCCAAAACAACAGCAAAAACAGTCTGTGTACTGACTGCTAGCCTAGCCTATAACCCGCTAAAACCACTAGAGACCGCTATTAAACAAGAAAATACTCCTCCATATCTCCGCTCTGCTGCTGGGGTTGAGTGCCTAAAAACAGCAGTAGTGTCCTGGGGACATGTCCTCGCACCGACCCGGGACACAGGTGAGCAAACCGGTGTGGCCTCAGTTGTATTTAGCCCTGAATGAGCGGCCATTACCCTGGCACAACAGACTCCTCCCATGATGCGAATTCGCGTCTGAACACATTTGTTTTGACGCGCGAACAGGGCAAAATTGGACGCGCGAATGAAGCGTCCGGTGTGAACGCAGCATAATAGTATCCTTTTCTTTAATGATCTTCTTTAAATCAGCCACTTCTCCCATCAGATCAAGTAGCCTAGCTTGCTGCTTGGCTACTTTACTTATCTCCTCTGACATGAAATTAAGTGATTTCTTAATTTCCTCCAACTCATCTTCCACAGCGTTTGTTTGTCTCCTTAGTGGCATTTTTGTCTTGCTTTGATGCTCCTTATGGTTGTAATCTTGCTTTTATTTAGAGTATTTTTTCAGTTTGTATTAAGCGTTCTGTGCTGCTCTGTCTGTCAGCTTTTTCACATTAATGTTGTTCTTTTACTGTATCTGACTGGTGTTTTTTTTTTTTTTTGTTACAACCCCGGGTCTGTGTGTGTGTGTGTGTGTGTGTGTGTGTGTGTGTGTGTGTGTGTTTGTGTGGGGGTGTGTGTGTGTGTGTGTGCGTGTGTGTGTGCGTGCATGCCTGTGTGTGTGTGACGATGATGAAAACATAATAAAAAAAGGTGGTTGGGTTGTGGCCTCCTGCAGCCAGGTGCGTGGGAGTGGAGCCAGACAGGTGAGTGAGCGGAATGAGAGGGCATGGCAGGAGCGGGCCCTTTTATACCCAGGGGTCCACTGGGCCCTAGTGGATCCCAGAAAGCTCCCAGCCAGTGGCAGCTCAATACAAGCAACAAAACATTAGTACAGTTTAAATACTAATGTTAAATAGAAGGGGCCCGACATAATCTGCTGCTGACAAATAGTTTGGTTCAGAAACAAACACTTGGGTACGGGACACTTCAGTGTGGGACACTTTAGTACGGGACAGGCCTTGCCCCAAACCTTGCTGGTGTTGCCCTGACTCTGGGTCCAGGAGGCGTGTGTTACAGAAACACTGATATCACACAGGAACAACAGGAGCTGTGTTAACCCTTTAGGTGCCAGAGTTGTTTTTTTTTTTTTTTTTTTTTTTTTTGACATCCAAAATTCAAAAGGCTGTGGCTTGAAAATAATTAGAGTTAGAGGCTTTCTGTAAATGAGAGAAATGTTTATGAATGTAGTATTTATAAGCAGCTAATTTGCATCATCATTATCAGGCAGATGTGCTGAATTATGTTATTTTCATTAAATACAAGATGATGAACCTCTGTAACCTCTAATATCTCATAACTAGTAAAATGTGAGGAAATAGAAATGCAGAATGTAAACATATAGGGCGCATTTTGCAAAGTGTGTCATGTCCTGGCAGCAGGTTCATCAAACTGCTGTATCCACCCCTGATATACTTCATCCTCTCATCATTGCTATTGCTAGTCCTGTTTATGTTAGCCACGCTGCTATCACCGCGCCCTCGGCAACTTCTGCCTCTCCCCACGCCTTTCTCCTCTCCCTTGTCTGCAGGGAAGAGTGTGAGGATGAATGGGGTGTACTTGGTGTAGACTTATTTCACTCAAAACTGCACTGTTCCTGAGTTCACTCTCAGTACCGAGGCTGCGGAGACTCTGCGCTGCTCTGCGGGACAAAGTCGCAGGACAGCATCCGCACGCACACATCTCCCACTCAAAACCGCATTATTACTGACCTTACATTCACTCCCAGGACCAGAGTAACTAAATGCACGCCAGCCTCTGTCACCTACAGTTGGAAAAGTGAGTGTAAGCATAGCTCCAGCAGCTCCACCAAGAAGTAAGGTCTGTTTCGTTCAGAGTTGCTTGTTGCAATTCTGCGACTTGGGCGCTTAAAGGGTAAATAAATGAGATAAAACATGAAGGAGGGGTTTAATAAAGAGAGGAGAATAAATCCTGGGGTGGTTTACTAAAATATCAATGTTGACTTGGCAAGTTTTATTTTGCTCATTCTTTGTGCATTGTTCTTGTTTGTGCTGTGTTCTTTCAGGTACATTTTGTATAAAGCTCCTCAAATTCACCGGTCATTGCATGGTCTGGAGTACATCTACATGGATCCTACTGCTGGGGGGGGGGGGGGGGGGGGGGGCAGGAAGTACATCAGCGACCCCAACGGAGTCCTGGCCAACACTCTCAGGCCCATGCTGGGCTCTGTCAGGAACATGGTACAAACACAACAGTTTTACACACACTGTCAGAAAACCTGCTTAACTCCTCCACAAGTTACAATGTGACCATCACAAATATGAATTATCCAATCAGCAGAATTCCAGAAAGACCTCTTGATATTAGCACAGTTTATTTGGGATAAAAATGCATTCATTACTAAACTTAGGATTCATATAAAAGGGTTTTGTCAGTGACAGACTTCTTGTTGTGTTGTAGCATCATTTTACTGAGAACTGGACCTAAGAACAAAGATCAGTGGGATTAGACTCCGCCCACACTGAGCAGTGGTGAGGAGGCGGGGCTTATGCTTCTTCTTCTCTGTTTCAGCCGAAAACCTTTGGTTCCCCTCAGCTACAGCGACCAACCTCCAGGAAGCAGCGCCAACGAGAAGTTTGGTCACAGCAAAGGTCAGAGTTACACACCTGGGGTCAAAGGTCAGAGTTACACACCTGGGGTCAAGGGTCAGGGTCACACACCTGGAGTCAAAGGTCAGGGCCACACACCTGGGGTCAAAGGTCAGAGTTACACACATGGGGTCAAAGGTCAGAGTTACACACCTGGGGTCAAAGGTCAGAGTTACACACCTGGGGTCAAAGGTCAGAGTTACACACCTGGGGTCAAAGATCAGGGTCACACACCTGGGGTCAAAGGTCAGGGCCACACACCTGGGGTCAAAGGTCAGAGTTACACACATGGGGTCAAAGGTCAGAGTTACACACCTGGGGTCAAAGGTCAGAGTTACACACATGGGGTCAAAGGTCAGAGTTACACACCTGGGGTCAAAGGTCAGGGTCACACACCTGGGGTCAAAGGTCAGGGTCACACACCTGGGGTCAAAGGTCAGGGTCACACACCTGGGGTCAAAAGTCAGGGTCACACACCTGGGTGGAGCAGCAGTAGAGTTTTACAGCCAACATCAGATCTGCTTCATAAAAGTAGGATGTAGCATAAATGGAGCAGCAGTAGCTCAGTTGGCAGAGACCATCGTCCACTAACCTGAAGGTTGGTGGCTGACGCCCCACTGCTGGCATTGCATACTGTTGCTGTGTCCTTGGGCAAGACATTTTGCCAGTGCCAGCTGTACTTCTGCCGCTGAGTGTGACTGAGGAGTGAATAATGCACCAAACCTCTGTTTGTTACAAAGAACACACCAGAACCAGCTCTTTTCTGTCCAGTCACAGTCAAGCACTTAGCCCCTCCCCTTTCCGTCATCTCATTTGAGTGTGTGTGTCATACTCCCTCTGCTCCACCAGAGGGAGTATGACTGTATTTCTCTGTGCAGGTGTGGTTCTTGGAGACAGTGGGACTCAGTCCGCTCTGTGGCTCACTCACAGCACTCCTCAGTTTCCCTTCAGGAGAGACCAGAATAAGTTTTGGCCTGAAAGCGGTAAAAAGAACGCTCAGACCTTCATGTGTGTGAGTCTGAAGTTCTCTGAGCTCAAGACTGTAGGTAAGAAAGGATTTTCAAAACATCTGACTTCTTATGAATATCATATTCAGCTTTGCAATGGCAGGTTTATTTTGGCAGGCCTTTTGGCAGGAGCAATAACAGGACGTTATATGGCAAATGAACTAAATGTACTGTATATAGTCTGTGCACTGAAGACTGTCAGTTTCACTGTGGGGTTTTTTTTTTTTTTTTTTTTTTTTTTGAGGGGAACATCTGCGGCACATCCATGCGTTTCCATTTGACTACAACCTTACCTTTGATTTCCCTGAAGAGCTGAAAGAGGCAGCCAACTGGGACACATCTGATTCTTCTCTGGGACAATTCCAAGACCTGACGAAAAAGGCAACCAGCAGCTGAGAATCATGGCCAAACAATTCATTCAACAATTCAACAAAAATGCTGGTGGTAAGAGAAAGGAAGAAAAGTTGACACCGGAGGAAATAAGGGGTAGGTTAACATTCAAATAATAGAGTCCAGTCTGTTTAAGGCTAAATCAGGTGTTTGTCTCTGTGAGCTCTGTGCATCCAGAACGATCAGATTAACAAGATCTTTAGAGAACTTGTGGGAGAAACTGAGATGTGTAGTAGGAAGCGCAAACCTCCAGGAAATTCTGATCCTGATTGCAATCCTGATTTTGTTTCTGATTGAGTGTCTGATTGTGAGTCTTTCAGGGTTAAGAAAAAAAAAATCTGTAAAAATAAATCAATCAATTTAAAGGTAATTAATAGTACAGCCACATGACAGAGCTTTCACTGGCTCCATTTACTGCTGCTGACTGTGAAGCTTAAACATTTACTGCTGCAAAGATGTGTTTTAAAAATATTTGAATAAACTAGATTTTATTTTTAAAAAAAAGTTTTATTTTTTCCCCTACATTCACAGTTTACCTAAAACCATAAATATCTGAGCGACAGAGCAGAGGAGGAAAAGGAGAGATCACTCACATCATTCACATGGTACTTTGACAGTTTTTTCACCGGATGCCCTTCCTGATATAATTTCATCTAAAATTATTACAGAAGCTGAAAATCCCTTCATGAAATAAATCAAGGGGGAAAAAAGCTCTGAGATATGAAGAAAAGTGTAGGTCTGGGGGCTTTTTGACAATATTTGGAAAGATGAGACTTTAATTTACAACCTTCTGTGAGTTGAAGTGAGTCTGGACTTAAAGCTGCTATGAGCAGTAAATATTTTTTATATTTCAAATGAACCACATGTGTCCCAGATGTGAGGTAAACCATGTTTAAATAAAATATAAGTTTTACTGATAACAATGTTACAGCTGAGTTATTCACAATTAAAAACTGGCAACCCACAGACCATTGTTTTGATTTAGACTGCAGTACTCTTTTTAAACCACCAGAGAGCATGCTGCTGACAGTACCTTTAAGAGTCTAGAATAAGTTCTTACACTCCTGAGGTGTAAAGAAATCAAAAGGCCAAGGCTTTAGACACATTTTTTTCTGTTCTGGTCAACACAGATCCTGGGTATTTTGTTTTTTGCGAGCACAGGGACTCTGTAACTCCAAGGACACTGGCCCCTCTCTGGTTTGCCTGAAAAAGATCAGTTTGGGGCCACGGCACCCAGAAGGCTTTTACATTCTGGGTGTTTGGTTCTTCTAAGTATGTTCACTTTGGTTCTTCTAAGTACGCTCACTTTGCAGCACCACCTTCTTTGTGTCTCTAAGGTAAACAGTTTATGATGAGAAGGGTCTGGGGCTGAGCGGTGAGGAGCTGGGTGTCCTCAGGGAGTCTGAGTCTTTTACTGGAGCTGCAGAGAGTGAATGATTAAAGTGAAGGTCGATGATAAACCTGTGTTTATGCAGAATCAACACTGCTTTAATCCCACACCAAGCCTCTTCCTCTGTGTTTTTTAAGTAATAACTAGTGTTTATTACTTTTGGACTCAGCAGAACTTTGACTCCTCTGAACCCTCTGTGGGATTGCCCAGACTTTAGGGAGACCACAGACCGGAACCAAAAACCAGAACTACAGACCAGAACCAAAAACCAGAAACAAAGACCAGAACCACAGACCAGAACCACAGACCAGAACCAAAAACAGATCAGAACCACAAACTAGGACTAAAAACTAGAACCACAGACCAGAACCAAAGACCAGGCCCAGCTCTTACGCTCTCTTTAATCTAAGGCAGTAGTTATTTATCATCAGTGTAGTTCAGACAGTGACCACAGGGAGGCAGTAGTGACCATTCATATTTAAGTCTACAGCCACCACTTTTCTACAAGGAGCACTCCCAGGAAACACATTTACTGTCAGCAGCAAACATTTACCAGAGTGAGGTCTGCTGCAGCTCTGGGTGTGACGAAAGGTCGAATGGGCGAAATGGAAGCTACTCAGAGCAGGAAGAACTTCAGGATGGTGAAGTGTATTCGGACGGGGACAGGCACGTTCCCCCCGGACTGTACGTTCAGGGAACAGCTCAGAACAGGGCAGGTCCCACTGAGCTGCAGCAGCTACCAGCAGTGCATTCTGGGAGCTGCTAAACAACAACAGGAAACACACATCTGAGATTTTAAACAATGATTATGATCTGATGTGATTTTGATGAAAAATAAATAAAATCAATGTTGAAAAACAAACTGTACCTATATTTTACTCATAAATATCACAACAGAACATGACTCCTGTGTTTTCTGTGTGACGTCCCCCGGTACAATGTCCCACATGCAGTTTGTTTAAAAAAGCTTCAGCTCCGATCTGATGAAGGTGACGCCTCAGTGAGCAGTATTTATGTACAGTATGTACACTGGACAGGGTTTGTTATCAGAGACACCTGTCTGATATGATCTGAGCCACAATAACTCAGCTGTGAAGACTTCTCTGCTTTACTGTGACAACCGTGATAACTCAGAATATCCACAGAAAGAAAATCCCTTTATAATCCATTTTGCTTTGCTCAGTTCTTGTTTTGGAGTGACACTGTGCAGAGTTGAGTGCGACCTTTTCAAAAACTGACAAAAGGTTTGAGCTGCTGCCCAGAAAGTCTCCAAGATTTTATGGTAGAGCACACATCTGGGTTTGCATTGGACCTGTTTGGTAATGATATCAGGCCAGTACCAGTCCGACCTGTGCCACAACCTGACCTTCAGTTTTAGAGCCTGATTCCTAAACTAAATAATCTCTCAATGCTCTGTAAAAGGGAACTGAATTTGCAAAGTCCAGTGGGAGACATGAGAGAGCTCAGGTATAACCAGGGGTGAAAGTAGATTTTTGCTTATGCCGGTACTATAACAAATTATGCCTACATATATATTTTTAATAAATCTTGACTATAAATGAAAAATATAGACATGGCTTATATGGGGTTTAACAGGGTTTGAAAACAAATCAAACGCACCCTATAAAGGCCAACACACACCGGACACACGTCAAAAAATACACCCCTATTGTTTTCAATGAGGCGCACGGCGGTGGCTGAAAACACATGGTCCCTGTACTTCTGCAGTAACAAAGATGGTTCTCTGCTCCGTGTGACACAGACACACAGCTGTAAACACTGAGGGACAGTAGCTGCTGCTCGGGGGGACACAGGCAGCAGCTCCCGACTCCTGCTGCAGTCAGAGCACAGGGAAACTCCTTTCTGCTGCTAACTCGCTAATAACCTGCTATAGACAGGGGCGGCTCCACACAAATATCATTGAGGGGGCAATGGGGGGTCCATATTAAATAAAGAGGGGGCAATGAAATTCTGACACAACAATATACACCAAAAACAATAGGCTAAAATCAATAAGCAAAATATAAATTACCATTAGTATTGAGCAACGTTCTATCTAGAGCAGTGGTGCCCAACCTTTTTCAGCTTGTGATCTACTTTTAAAGTCATCAAGGCCAGGAGATCTACCTTTTTTTTTTTTACCCCTTATTTCTATTAAACATAGTGGGCATTTATCAGGGTTATTATTGCAGTGGTTAAACATGAAAATAAAAATAGAAATAACCACTTTAATAAAGTCACATTTTATTAAACTAAAAATGATCAACGTTCATCATCAACTCAGGACAGGAATAACTGAATCTAATAAATGTAGCATTTTTGTCAGTGATATTTACAACATTCCATCATTTCCTAAAACAGCTGATTATTATGGATTATAATAGGCCTACTATATTTATAATTATGCCTGAATTAAACTGCAGTATCAATGCAGCTTATCATCAAAACTCAGTATTATTTTAGTAACATTGATGAGTGACAGGAGCTCCATGGTAACGCTCAGGGGAGGAGCTTGTGAGACTTCGACAAAGTCAGCTTTCCTCACGCACGGCAACAACAAACTACTGAAGGACAAAAACAAAGCAAATAGGTGACATACATCAGGCTCTGACTCCTTCCTCACCTGTCTCCTCCCTGATACTGTTGCCTCTCCTCGTGTGTGTGTGTGTGTGTGTGTGTGTGTGTGTGTGTGTGTGTGTGTGTGTGTGTGTCTGTGTGCGTCAGCCCCATGGCAGTGTTCAGAGCGTCCACAACAGAACTGAAGTGAAAGCGGCCAGAACTCTGATTGTTATTAAGTTGCTTGTATTCGGTTTAGTTCGTAGCTCGTGCGGTTTCCTCGCGCTTCTGCGGTGTCTCGTGTTTTAGAAAGAATCTCAGACTGATCCATCTGCGGAGCATTCACATGCCATAGGCAAATGACTTTATTTGGAAAGACATGGCTCCGCGATCTACCCGCACTGCTTTTATGATCGCCGGGTTGAGGACCATTGATTAAAGCTTTCTCAAGTGTTTGGTGTAGTTTGAGGTGGCGCTCCAGGTGTGCTTTGGGCTTAAGACGCGCACGCTCAATGCGTTTGTTTAAGGAAGCGAGACAATCAGTGAATGATGAGAGGGGAGAGGGACATTCTGTGCATTAAATCACATCACGGAGCGATCATAAGCCACTAAAAACCACACAGACACAGATATGATGAGATAAAGCAGTGCCTGGTTCACATGCTTTAGCGTCAGATTTTTTTTTTCTCATAAAAGCGTCCGCGGTCCGCGGCTGCTTTCTAATGTGTGTAAAAGCTGCAAAGACCGGCCACAGCTGATCTCTTTCTAGCCAGTACTGCGTACCCCCTCTAAATCTTTTGCCGGTACGTAGTACCGGGCCGTACCGGCTTACGTTCACCCCTGGTATAACTTGTGCAAAGTCATCACAGGACAAAACAATTGCAGTTCTGTGCTCAGTGCTCCAGTTATGTGGCCTCAGAGACAGGAGCTGCACACGGCTCACATGTGGAAACCTGTTTGCTGTAATGTTTTAAACCTCCTCCTCCTCGTCAGAAGGGCGGCTCTGTTTCAGAGAAAAACCTAAACACAGCTCTGTTCTGCATCAGAGGGTCACACCGCTCTGCTGTGAGTAAACGCTTCTTCTTTAATCACTGTTTACCACAAGTTTACTTTAGAGCCATTTTTATTCTGTTTTAGTCCTGCTCTGGGCTTAGATTAGGTTTGATTTTAAAGACAGCTCCTTAGTCCTGGTTTAGTCCTGGTTTTATACTATATTATTCTTATTGTAATTATGATTTTTTTTTATTCTAGCTTATTTGAATACCCTTTTTTGCATTTTGTACATTGCACTGTATTGTATTAGTGTTTATTTTGTGTTTGCACTGAGGCCCTAAAGAGTACACGCAGGTTCCATTCCCTGTATGTGTCATTGCAAAAACTAAAATATAAATTAATACACTATTTAATAAAAAGACATGAAATTGACTTCAAGTGTTGGAGACTGTTGCTTTAATGTAAATTTTTTTTTGCCCAGAAGTCAGTTTGCCTAAATTGCCATAAGACATTTGGACCCGGGGAAAAAGAAACTTTGTGGTTGTTGGTAAATGCCAGTCCCAAGCCTGAATAAATACAGATTTGTAACCAGAGTAAAAGCTGCCAAAGTCCTCATGATTCACTGTGGGGAGCCCTGAAGGAAAAAGATCAATGGGGGCTTTTATTTAAGGTGACCTCTAATGAACAACCAGCCTCATATTTTTTTATTTTTTTATTATTTTTTCAGTATTTGGCCCTTGGTGAAAAAGTTCTGTGGCATCTGTGCGTTAATGCATTTTTGTTGAACGTTAGATGTAAAAAGGTAATAACTGCATCTGTATTTTAAGTCAGATTACATTCAAAGTGCTCTGATCATGCAATCTAAACATAAAACACTAGAGTCCCATCTTGTGCTGTTTTGTATATGTAAAATAAAAATAAACAACCTGGTTGCCAATTGTTAACATGATGCTCCTATTCTGCTGCAGCTGCTGCACGTTCCGGTCACTAGGTGGCAGTGGCTACAATTGAGCAAGACATATCTCCATTTTTATTTGCTCCAAGAGTTGGCAGTGAGGGCAAGAGGCAGAGGTAGGTATAAAGTATTAGTAATAGTACTTTATGTCATATTGTAACTATTATATTTATACTATGCATAATATTAAGATTAATGTACTCTTTTACACAGAATGTTTAGACAATACATTTTATTGCACTGAATTATGGGAGTAATTCTTACAAACAGTATTTTTAACAGATTGTTTAATTCAAATTGTATAAAAAATATATTAGGTCTCAAGATTCAATACTAAAAAACTCTTTCGTAACAACAAACTACACTGATAGTTAATGTTCTTTTGTAAGAAGTTGACCTCAGATCAGGCTGAACTGAATTCTTCTGTCTCCTGTGCAGATGGAATCTGCCCACAGTGGAATGATTGTTATTGCGGCTCTCAGTCGACCGTTTAATCTTGGGATGCTGTACGACTGCAGAGCAGACAAACTGGTTCCAGGTAAAAGTCCAGCTTAAAAAAAATCATCTGCCTCTATTTAACCCTGTCCTCTGCAAGAAACAACACTTGTAGCTTATGTACATGCAGATTGATCTTTCTACACTCATCTTTACAAACACATAACACCTAATATACACTCCAATAGAGATGGGAATGTAAAGAGGTTACAATTCCAAAGAATTGGAACAATTAGAACCAGTCCACTCTGTGTTCTTTGAGTGTTAAATGCTGCCATTTCTATTCTTTTAGCAAAGTCTACCAGCATTTGCCCTACTTTCCTATCTGAAGTCCAAATCTTCCTCTTGTTTTCAGGCCTAACGCTCTGGGACCACAAAGACCTGGAAAGTGATATGAGAGAGACAGCCAAACCCAACAGTGAGTTTGAGATAGTTGCGTCTGAATCAATCTCTGATAAGTCCTCATCACTGGGCGTTGAAGCTTCACTAAAAGCCAGTTTTCTTTCTGGTCTCATAAATGTTGAAGGATCAGCTAAATATCTGAATGATAATAAGACTTCAAAACATCAGGCCAGAGTCACTCTGCAATACAAAACTACTACAGAGTTCAAAGAACTGACAATGAATCATCTGGGAAGAGGCAACCTGAAGCATCCTTATGTCTTTGACCAGGGCTTGGCCACACATGTAGTGACAGCCATCCTCTACGGGGCTCAAGCCTTCTTCGTGTTCGATCGAGAAGTATCTGAAGATGAAAATCTACAAGACATTCAGGGAAACCTAAAGGTCGTGATCAACAAAATCCCTATGCTCTCTATAGAAGGAGAAGGGTCTCTGAAGATGGAGGACAGGGACAGAGAAAAGGTGAGCAAGTTCTCCTGCAAATTTTATGGAGATTTTTGTCTTGATGAGAGTCCAGTGACGTTTGAAGACGCAGTTAAAGTTTACCAAGACCTGCCCAAACTGCTGGGCCCCGAGGGAGAGAGGGCTGTTCCAGTCAAAGTGTGGCTGCTGCCTCTCACCACTTTAGACTCTACTGCAGCTAAACTTGTGAGACAGATAAGTGTGAGGTTAGTTCTTGAGTCCCAAAGCGTGCTGGAGGACTTTGGAGACCTGGAAATGAGGTGCAATGATGTCTTAAAAAGCACTGCTGCCCAACAGTTCCCACAGATTTCCAAAAAATTAAAAACTTTTATGGCGTTTTGCTCTCAGTTTAAGCTAGGATTTCAAGGAATATTGGCCAAAAAACTTCCAGCAATCCGTGGCGGAGGAGAGGACGAATCTGAACTCGCAGAGATCCTGAAGAAAAGAGTTTCATCTGCGTTCAGCAGCAACAGTCTGAACCAGTGGCTCGACTGCAAAGAGAGAGAAGTCTACACCTTACTGTCCATTACTCACCTCATGACAAACACGAAAGTAGTGCCATCTCAGAGCCGCCTGTACAAAGAAACATTTCTCATTAAGAAAGCAGTGTGTTTTGTGTTCACCTCCCTGGGCAGTGCTGAGTCGTACCTCTCTGCTTTAGAGAAATATTTAAAAGGCGTTGCATCAGATGAGCCTGGTCCTCGGGCTCAGGACACTGAGAGGGAACAGTGGTACAGTTTAAAAGAGGTGTACAAAGCAACGGCTCATAAGGCAAGGCTTTTCAGTGATTTTGCAGAGGCCAACAAAGACAATGAGGACATCAGGTTCCTGGCAGTGGGTTTAACAGATGAGAACCATAAAGGTTCAACCATCTACCTTTATGAAGATGGATTTGAAGTTGGGGACAACTTTGAGCCCCCATCAAGACCCGACACAGTAACTGTGGGTAAAGTTACACACAATAGTGTGAGCCTGAAGTTCTCTGCTCCCACATTTGGAGCTGAGGCCGTCACTGGTTACAGAGTGGAGTACTGTGTGAGTGGAGAAGACGAATGGAAAAACCAGACTGAGCCCAAAGCTGATGAAGTCACAGTTACAGGTCTGAGCCCAAACACAGAGTACAGCTTCAGAGTCAGAGCCGTCACTGATGTAGGAGTGGGGCCTGCAGCTCAAGTCAAGGATTCCCTTAAAACCTTGCCCTGCAGTCCACCTAGAGAGCCGGAGGGAACTGCCAACTCCAGAGAGATAACTGTCCACTGGAGGAAACCCGCTGAGATGGGACAAGACGTCCAGATTCTGAGGTACATTGTGAGTTACGGCCAGACAGAGAATATGATTCAGTGGAAGGAAAAGGAGTCCATTTATGAAAAGGTGGTGATTTCTGGACTTGAGCCTCAGACCTCGTACACCGTCAGGGTCGTGTGTGACTGTGGGGTCAACGGCAGAAGTAAAAACAGCGCTCAAGTGACATTTAGCACCAGAGAACTCACACATCCTGCTGAAAACATCAAACAAACCTGCGTAAAGATAAACTCTGAAATACCAGAAATTTACAAACTCCCTCTGAAGCAGGAAGACTTTTGTGGATGTAAAAGATATGTTTTTGGTGAAGAATGTGAAAAGGAAAATCGGAATATAATACTTCTAGGATCCTTGGAATGTGGTAAGACCACTCTCATCAATGGCATGATCAACTACATCTTTGGGGTCAAATGGAATGACTCATTTCGGTTTAAACTCGTCGAGGAAGATGAGGTTTCTGAGCTCACCGTGTACAAAATAAACCATCAGGATGGATTCCAGACCAACTACTCTCTCACCATCATCGACTGTCCAGACTTTGAAGACAAAGAGATATACGAAAAGTTCCATAAGCAGATGATCCGTTTCTTTTTCATTTATAAAGGTGTCACACATCTTGATGCAGTCTGTCTGGTGGATGCATCTGGTTTAATGAGTTTTGATCTAATACAGTTCAATCGTGTGAATAATGTTCTCTCCATCTTTGCTGACCTGTCAGTGACCAGCAGTGTTCTGGTGGTGTGTGCAGACGGCCAGGTCCCTCCAGTTCTAAAGACTATCACTGAATACAATGTACAAATATCTAAAACAGAGGAAGGCCTGCCACTTCTCTACAAATTTAACGCCTCTGCACTGTTTGTCCCGAACCAGAGCTTCACTGGAGGGTTTGATGAGATGTGCTGGAACATGGGGAACGCAGGCATGAAGACCTTCTTTGAGGCTTTAGATCGAACTGAGCCCAGGAGCTTCACTTTCTCCGAAGAACAACAAAGAGGACTTGAAGAGTGGAAAAAAGAAAACCTTTAGCAACAGGAAAAAAAGGAGCAGACATCAGCAGAAATAAAAAGCCTCACATTAAAACCACTGTCACAAAGAATTTTCAGCGCCACCAGCTGCCAAAACTTTTACACCTGGCAAGAATCATGTTACAAAATGAAGTGAAGTCAACTTTAATTTTACTTAGCAGATACCGTGTCCTTTAAAGGGGCCCTATTATTAAAATCGATTTTTCTGAGCTTTCTACCATGTAATAATATTGTTCCCTGATCAAAAACAGACCCGGAGTTGTGTTTTGTTTCATTCACACATGTTTGAGTTTACATTGAGTTTGTGAGAGGACAAAACTGGCTCGTTTCACCGCTGTCTGCCTTTTCCACCTGCAGTCAAATGATGAGTTTCTTCAAATAAGTTTCTATCAATAATTATTGCATTTTCTGACCAACAAAATGTAAGATGCTGATCTAGGTGTCCTAAATTAATTTAAAACACACAAAAAAGCATGCTATGGCCCCTTTAAGTGCTGTATTATATCCTACACTGGGTTGTGGCTAATGCTGCTGCTAGCTCCAGAGCAAATTAATTACTGCTAGTGGAGACCTCAGTAAAAGGGGTCCAGGGGAGTGGGGGTGAGGTAGGGGTCCAGGGGAGTGAGGGTGAGGTAGGGGTCCAGGGGAGTGGGGGTGAGATAGGGGTCCAGGGGAGTGAGGGTGAGGTAGGGGTCCAGGGGAGTGGGGGTGAGATAGGGGTCCAGGGGAGTGGGGGTGAGGTAGGGGACCAGGGGGAGTGAGGGCGAGGTAGGGGACCAGGGGGAGTGAGGGCGAGGTAGGGGACCAGGGGGAGTGAGGGCGAGGTAAGGGACAAGGGGGAGTGAGGGCGAGGTAGGGGACCAGGGGGAGTGAGGGCGAGGTAAGGGACAAGGGGGAGTGAGGGTGAGGTAGGGGTCCAGGGGAGTGGGGGTGAGATAGGGGTCCAGGGGAGTGGGGGTGAGGTAGGGGACCAGGGGGAGTGAGGTCGAGGTAGGGGACCAGGGGGAGTGAGGGTGAGGTAGGGGACCAGGGGGAGTGAGGTCGAGGTAGGGGACCAGGGGGAGTGAGGGTGAGGTAGGGGACCAGGGGGAGTGAGGGCGAGGTAAGGGACAAGGGGGAGTGAGGGTGAGGTAGGGGACCAGGGGGAGTGAGGTCGAGGTAGGAGACCAGGGGGAGTGAGGGCGAGGTAAGGGACAAGGGGGAGTGAGGGTGAGGTAGGGGACCAGGGGGAGTGAGGTCGAGGTAGGAGACCAGGGGGAGTGAGGGCGAGGTAAGGGACCAGGGGGAGTGAGGTCGAGGTAGGAGACCAGGGGGAGTGAGGGCGAGGTAGGGGACCAGGGGGAGTGAGGGCGAGGTAAGGGACAAGGGGGAGTGAGGGTGAGGTAGGGGACCAGGGGAGTGGGGGTGAGGTAGTGTGTTAGTTTGTTGTGTGTAGAGTGACAGAAAGGTAAAAGGCTGTGACTCCACTCCCAGTGCATCTGGTACTTTTGTCTAAAAGTGAACAGAACGACAGTGACATACAGAATTTTACAGTTTTTCACTTTTCACCTTTATTTCACCAGGCAAACATTTTGATATTTACAGTGTTTACCTGGAAGTGGAAGAAAAATCTTGAAGGGAGAGGGGATAGGACAAAAAAACATCATATTTAGTTTAAATACATTTTATTTAATGTGACACCATTTTATTCAAAAATGTAGGGATATTTATTTTTAGCAGTCTGACTAAAAATTATAATGTCAGGTGTTATTAACCGTGAATGTAGATTTAACTGTAATTTTTGAGAATTTTAATATTGTTTTCCATTTTATTCACTTTAAGCCTGACATACAATAATATGCCTGATTGTTGTATGTACTTCTGCTTTTAGAGGTTTTTTTGTCAGATACTCTCTGGGTTACAACATTACAATCAGTTTAATTCTCCTAAAATGTGTTTGAATCATATAATTAATAAATTACATGTGATTACTGTGCTGTTTATTTTTCCCATTTGTTCATGTCTGATGTGAATAATACTATAGCTAAGCACTATAATGTTTATTTTGATTATTATGAACAACTGCAATATAATTGAGGCTATAGATGCTGTGAAACTGATGCAAAGCAAGAAATGTCAAAATAAACTTGATTAGGGCTGGATATGTTAATGTGTTATTATCTCCTGAAACCACATGGGGAGGAGCGGGATGCGTTGGTAAATGGGAGCATACGGGACAGAGGAAGAGTACGGAGACCTGAGACCCGCTGGTCCTGACAGAGCAGACCTTCAGTTTCCTTACAGAGTTTGTTTCATGTGGATCGACCCAGGACTCAGTGAGAAACAAACCACTAAAATCTTACAACCATTAATTTTAGTGGTTAAAAGGATGTTTAAAGGATGTTTAAAATGGGGCGATATACACTGTATATACACAAATCATAACCAAGTCAAAACAGCACATATTGGCTGAACTCCAAAAGCTAAAAGTCGTCAAATATAGAGCCATTTAGAAGCCGAAAGAGCCAGAATGCATTACTGAATACATTTTGTAGCAAGACTAAAATAATAAAAAAAAATGTTGCCCAGCACTTTTAAAACTTTATTTGCAATTTAATTTTTATTTGGTTATTTAAAAGATCCCTGGTGTGAGGACATTGCACTCACAGTGTTAATATTTCTGTGGTACTGATTTAGCAGTGTGTGTAATCCGCGCACATTAAACTCTAAAACTATCTTTAAAAAGTGCTGCATCAGCTTCCTGTGACTCAGGCCTGAGTTTCCCACAGACGACTGAACGACTGACCCCACTCTCTGTCAGAACACTTCTGATAACTGAGCTCAGCGCTGCAGAACCTGCCTGGGCAAGTCACCTCAACACCACTTACTCTGGTTTCCACTCAATGCTTAAATCTGCTGCCAAACTCATTTACTGCCATTGTTTAAACCTGAAATGTAATTTTTTTTTTTTTTTTTTTCATTTTAGAGCCTCACGTCACAAGTTCTGCTCCTCTTTACTTTACATGGGTTCAGAAACTAAAAACTGCACTCGAGTAAGAGAAAGGTAACTTTAAAAGAAAAAAAATGTGGCTCCAGAAACAAATTTTACAATCTGCTCACTTTACCACAACACAAAGCTTTAAACTAACAGAGGAAACATACTGCAGTATAAAATTACTACAGTGAGAGTACTGCTACTGCAGTATAAAATTACTACTATAAGAGTACTGTTACTGCAGTATAAAATTACTACAGTGAGAGTACTGCTACTGCAGTATAAAATTACTACTATAAGAGTACTGTTACTGCAGTATAAAATTACTACAGTGAGAGTACTGCTACTGCAGTATAATATTACTACTATAATGGTACGTTCACACCGGACGCGAATCAGGCGTCAAATTCGCGTCATTCGCGTCTAGTTGGACGCGTGACCATTTTGAATTCACTCGCGCGAATGAGGCGAATTGGACGCTTCATTCGCGTCAAATGAGGGGCATGGCCGCTAGGGCTACTCCCAAATGAGCCTGTCTGGGTTTGGTCACCTGTGTCCCGTGAGGCTGCGAGGACCTCTCCCCAGGACACTGCTGCTGTACAGCAGCATTAACCCCAGAGACAGAGCTGAGACAACCTGGGGTTATTGCTTGTACATTAGCTCTCTCTAGTGGTTTTGGGGTCTGGTCTAGTCACGGGCTCTGTATTTTCTGTTGTTCTGGAGAGTGCAATAGCTGCTAATATAACAAGCACATCTCAATAGGCTATTTTGGTAAAGTTAACCCCCCCCTCTTTATATTTAATTGTATTTATTTGTGTGTTCTTGATGTCATGATGATCAGAGTGAGCCTCTGTCACAGGCTTGTATCAGATATAACAGCTATAACCACAGTCACACAAAGCCTAAACAGCCATATTTATTTTATTTATAGTGTTTTATATCAGGGCTGTTTTTGTTTCCTGTCTTCATAAAAGTAGAAGAGCTGCTGTAGGCTGCAGCTTTTATCTCCGGGTTCACTCTCAGCCTCGATGATTGTTTTGCCGGATCTCCGAGGCAGGGCTCTCCTCCTGTTACGTCGTACGCAACCACATCACTGCTACAGCAGGTCCCTGATTGGTTAACGCGGCGCGAATGTTCGCAGAAGTTAAAATTTTTCAACTTCCGCGACCAGAGTGTTGGACGCGAATCTGCGTTGTTCGCGTCCAACGCCGATTCGCGTCTCCGCCTATTCGCGGGACTCGCGCGTCAAACGCTCAATTCGCATGATTCGCGCCGCGCTATTCGCTGGATTTGCGTGATTCGCGTCGCGCCATTCGCGTCATTCGCGCCGCAGGACGCTTGTTCGCGCCTGAACGCGGCTTTCCATAGACTTAACATGGTAATCACTCGCGCCTGACGCCTGATTCGCGTCCGGTGTGAACGTACCATTAGAGTACTGTTACTGCAGTATAATATTACTACACTGAGAGTACTGTTACTGCAGTATAATATTACTACAGTAAGAGTACTGTTACTGCAGTATAATATTACTACAGTCACTGCAGTATAATATTACTACAGTAAGAGTACTGTTACTGCAGTATAATATTACTACACTGAGAGTACTGTTACTGCAGTATATTATTACTACAGTAAGAGTACTGTTACTGCAGTATAATATTACTACAGTAAGAGTACTGTTACTGCAGTATAATATTACTACAGTAAGAGTACTGCTACTGCAGTATAATATTACTACAGTGAGAGTACTGTTACTGCAGTATAATATTACTACACTGAGAGTACTGTTACTGCAGTATAATATTACTACTATAAGAGTACTGTTACTGCAGTAAAAAATGACTACAGTGAGAGTACTGTTACTGCTGTATAATATTACTACTATAAGAGTACTGTTACTGCAGTATAATATTACTACTATAAGAGTACTGTTACTGCAGTATAATATTACTACAGTAAGAGTACTTTACTGCAGTATAATATTACTACAGTAAGAGTACTGTTACTGCAGTATAATATTACTACTATAAGAGTACTGTTACTGCAGTATAAAATGACTACTATAAGAATACTGTTACTGCAGTATAATATTACTACAGTAAGAGTACTGTTACTGCAGTATAATATTACTACTATAAGAGTACTGTTACTGCAGTATAAAATGACTACTATAAGAGTACTGTTACTGCAGTATAATATTACTACAGTAAGAGTACTGTTACTGCAGTATAATATTACTACAGTGAGAGTACTGTTACTGCAGTATAAAATGACTACAGTGAGAGTACTGTTACTGCACTATAATATTACTACAGTAAGAGTACTGTTACTGCAGTATAATATTACTACTATAAGAGTACTGTTACTGCTGTATAATATTACTACTATAAGAGTACTGTTACTGCAGTATAATATTACTACAGTAAGAGTACTGTTACTGCAGTATAATATTACTACACTGAGAGTACTGTTACTGCAGTATAATATTACTACAGTAAGAGTACTGTTACTGCAGTATAATATTACTACAGTCACTGCAGTATAATATTACTACAGTAAGAGTACTGTTACTGCAGTATAATATTACTACACTGAGAGTACTGTTACTGCAGTATAATATTACTACACTGAGAGTACTGTTACTGCAGTATAATATTACTACACTGAGAGTACTGTTACTGCAGTATAATATTACTACAGTAAGAGTACTGTTACTGCAGTATAATATTACTACAGTCACTGCAGTATAATATTACTACAGTAAGAGTACTGTTACTGCAGTATAATATTACTACACTGAGAGTACTGTTACTGCAGTATAATATTACTACACTGAGAGTACTGTTACTGCAGTATAATATTACTACACTGAGAGTACTGTTACTGCAGTATAATATTACTACAGTAAGAGTACTGTTACTGCAGTATAATATTACTACAGTGAGAGTACTGTTACTGCAGTATAATATTACTACACTGAGAGTACTGTTACTGCA
This sequence comes from Bostrychus sinensis, assembly GCA_020698575.1. Taxonomy (NCBI): domain Eukaryota; kingdom Metazoa; phylum Chordata; class Actinopteri; order Gobiiformes; family Eleotridae; genus Bostrychus; species Bostrychus sinensis. The sequence continues at coordinate 3,672,232 of CM036240.1, read as the reverse complement.
GTATAATATTACTAAAGTAAGAATACTGTTACTGCAGTATAATATTACTACAGTAAGAGTACTGTTACTGCAGTATAATATTATTACAGTAAGAATACTGTTACTGCAGTATAATATTACTACACTGAGAGTACTGTTACTGCAGTATAATATTACTACAGTAAGAGTACTGCTACTGCAGTATAATATTACTACAGTGAGAGTACTGTTACTGCAGTATAATATTACTACACTGAGAGTACTGTTACTGCAGTATAATATTACTACAGTAAGAGTACTGTTACTGCAGTATAATATTACTACAGTCACTGCAGTATAATATTACTACAGTAAGAGTACTGTTACTGCAGTATAATATTACTACACTGAGAGTACTGTTACTGCAGTATAATATTACTACACTGAGAGTACTGTTACTGCAGTATAATATTACTACAGTAAGAGTACTGTTACTGCAGTATAATATTAACTACAGTAAGAGTACTGTTACTGCAGTATAATATTACTACAGTAAGAGTACTGCTACTGCAGTATAATATTACTACAGTGAGAGTACTGTTACTGCAGTATAATATTACTACACTGAGAGTACTGTTACTGCAGTATAATATTACTACTATAAGAGTACTGTTACTGCAGTAAAAATGACTACAGTGAGAGTACTGTTACTGCTGTATAATATTACTACTATAAGAGTACTGTTACTGCAGTATAATATTACTACTATAAGAGTACTGTTACTGCAGTATAATATTACTACAGTGAGAGTACTGTTACTGCAGTATAATATTACTACAGTAAGAGTACTTTACTGCAGTATAATATTACTACAGTAAGAGTACTGTTACTGCAGTATAATATTACTACTATAAGAGTACTGTTACTGCAGTATAAAATGACTACTATAAGAATACTGTTACTGCAGTATAATATTACTACAGTAAGAGTACTGTTACTGCAGTATAATATTACTACTATAAGAGTACTGTTACTGCAGTATAAAATGACTACTATAAGAGTACTGTTACTGCAGTATAATATTACTACAGTAAGAGTACTGTTACTGCAGTATAATATTACTACAGTGAGAGTACTGTTACTGCAGTATAAAATGACTACAGTGAGAGTACTGTTACTGCACTATAATATTACTACAGTAAGAGTACTGTTACTGCAGTATAATATTACTACTATAAGAGTACTGTTACTGCTGTATAATATTACTACTATAAGAGTACTGTTACTGCAGTATAATATTACTACAGTAAGAGTACTGTTACTGCAGTATAATATTACTACACTGAGAGTACTGTTACTGCAGTATAATATTACTACAGTAAGAGTACTGTTACTGCAGTATAATATTACTACAGTCACTGCAGTATAATATTACTACAGTAAGAGTACTGTTACTGCAGTATAATATTACTACACTGAGAGTACTGTTACTGCAGTATAATATTACTACACTGAGAGTACTGTTACTGCAGTATAATATTACTACACTGAGAGTACTGTTACTGCAGTATAATATTACTACAGTAAGAGTACTGTTACTGCAGTATAATATTACTACAGTCACTGCAGTATAATATTACTACAGTAAGAGTACTGTTACTGCAGTATAATATTACTACACTGAGAGTACTGTTACTGCAGTATAATATTACTACACTGAGAGTACTGTTACTGCAGTATAATATTACTACACTGAGAGTACTGTTACTGCAGTATAATATTACTACAGTAAGAGTACTGTTACTGCAGTATAATATTACTACAGTGAGAGTACTGTTACTGCAGTATAATATTACTACACTGAGAGTACTGTTACTGCAGTATAATATTACTAAAGTAAGAATACTGTTACTGCAGTATAATATTACTACAGTAAGAGTACTGTTACTGCAGTATAATATTATTACAGTAAGAATACTGTTACTGCAGTATAATATTACTACACTGAGAGTACTGTTACTGCAGTATAATATTACTACAGTAAGAGTACTGCTACTGCAGTATAATATTACTACAGTGAGAGTACTGTTACTGCAGTATAATATTACTACACTGAGAGTACTGTTACTGCAGTATAATATTACTACTATAAGAGTACTGTTACTGCAGTAAAAAATGACTACAGTGAGAGTACTGTTACTGCTGTATAATATTACTACTATAAGAGTACTGTTACTGCAGTATAATATTACTACTATAAGAGTACTGTTACTGCAGTATAATATTACTACAGTGAGAGTACTGTTACTGCAGTATAATAATACTACAGTGAGAGTACTGTTACTGCAGTATAATATTACTACAGTAAGAGTACTTTACTGCAGTATAATATTACTACAGTAAGAGTACTGTTACTGCAGTATAATATTACTACTATAAGAGTACTGTTACTGCAGTATAAAATGACTACTATAAGAATACTGTTACTGCAGTATAATATTACTACAGTAAGAGTATTGTTACTGCAGTATAATATTACTACTATAAGAGTACTGTTACTGCAGTATAAAATGACTACTATAAGAGTACTGTTACTGCAGTATAATATTACTACAGTAAGAGTACTGTTACTGCAGTATAATATTACTACAGTGAGAGTACTGTTACTGCACTATAATATTACTACAGTGAACGTACTGTTACTGCAGTATAATATTACTACAGTAAGAGTACTGTTACTGCAGTATAAAATGACTACAGTGAGAGTACTGTTACTGCACTATAATATTACTACAGTAAGAGTACTGTTACTGCAGTATAATATTACTACTATAAGAGTACTGTTACTGCTGTATAATATTACTACTATAAGAGTACTGTTACTGCAGTATAATATTACTACAGTAAGAGTACTGTTACTGCAGTATAATATTACTACAGTAAGAGTACTGTTACTGCAGTATAATATTACTACAGTGAGAGTACTGTTACTGCAGTATAATATTACTACTATAAGAGTACTGTTACTGCAGTATAATATTACTACTATAAGAGTACTGTTACTGCAGTATATTACTACAGTGAGAGTACTGCTACTGCAGTATAATATTACTACTATAAGAGTACTGTTACTGCAGTATAATATTACTACTATAAGAGTACTGTTACTGCAGTATAATATTACTACTATAAGAGTACTGTTACTGCAGTATAATATTACTACAGTGAGAGTACTGCTACTGCAGTATAATATTACTACTATAAGAGTACTGTTACTGCAGTATAATATTACTACTATAAGAGTACTGTTACTGCAGTATAATATTACTACAGTGAGAGTACTTTACTGCAGTATAATATTACTACAGTAAGAGTACTGTTACTGCAGTATAATATTACTACTATAAGAGTACTATTACTGCAGTATAATATTACTACAGTAAGAGTACTGTTACTGCTGTAAAATATGACTACTATAAGAGTACTGTTACTGCAGTATAATATTACTACAGTAAGAGTACTGTTACTGTGGTATAATATTACTACAGTAAGAGTACTTTACTGCAGTATAATATTACTACTATAAGAGTACTGTTACTGCAGTATAATATTACTACAGTAAGAGTACTGTTACTGCAGTATAATATTACTACAGTAAGAGTACTGTTACTGCAGTATAATATTACTACAGTAAGAGTACTGTTACTGCAGTATATTACTACTATAAGAGTACTGTTACTACAGTATAATATTACTACAGTAAGAGTACTGTTACTGCAGTATAATATTACTACAGTAAGAGTACTGTTACTGCAGTATATTACTACTATAAGAGTACTGTTACTACAGTATAATATTACTACAGTAAGAGTACTGTTACTGCAGTATAATATTACTACAGTAAGAGTACTGTTACTGCAGTATATTACTACTATAAGAGTACTGTTACTACAGTATAATATTACTACAGTAAGAGTACTGTTACTGCAGTATAATATGACTACAGTAAGAGTACTGTTACTGCAGTATATTACTACTATAAGAGTACTGTTACTACAGTATAATATTACTACAGTAAGAGTACTGTTACTGCAGTATAATATTACTACAGTAAGAGTACTGCAGTATATTACTACTATAAGAGTACTGTTACTACAGTATAATATTACTACAGTAAGAGTACTGTTACTGCAGGGGGCCACCAGAGTTTGTCTACATTAAGAACATAAAAATAAAGTTTGAAATGATAATTAAGAACAGATTTACTGTATAGTTGTTTAAGTTCAGTCACGGGGACCAGGAGACAACCATTCACTTTGACATTCACCCATTCACCAGAACATTTACCCGTTCACCAGAACATTCAACCGTTCACTAGTACATTCACCTGTTCAGCAGTACATTCATGTTAGAGGTGGGCACATCTACAGCGAGACAGTTTATAAAGTCCAGGTTTACAGAAGGCAGTAAGTGATAGTAGATGGATGAATGGATGAATGGATGAATATGTTTGTTGCCAGTGTAGCAGTCAGGGCTTTGGCATTAGCTTGGCTCACGTGTGTCTGAGATGAATTATGAATAAAAGCTACATGTGTCCAGACTTACAGACTCTGACTCTGTAGAACCGCCGCAACGGTCAAATTGACCGTTTGCTCGTTTTGAATACTAATTAGTATTGCTAAAACACAATTCAAAAGCCTGTCAATTTATGACTTTTAATAATGATTTGTCTTTTATATTTTCCGATGTTTGTGGGGTTCTAAAACTACACACACAGTTTTTTCTAACCATTTTTCCACCTCTGACCTGCATGCAGCCCTCTGGCCGCTCACCATGTTGTTACACTGTTGCCATGGCGCGGAAGCGGCGCTGTCACTGACGTCATTTCGCGGGGTTGTTTCCCGCGACTAAAATGTATCAATTTGTTGTTAGAAAACCTATAAATATGAGAGTGTTAGTTTATCTGGGTGAGAGAGGAGGACAACGTCTGTGTCGCCATTATTTGTATTTGATTTTGCATTTGATCAAAATGAAAAGAGTACGAAAGACATTTTCAGTGGAGGAGGCCCTGGCCTTGCTCCAGGATGTGGGAGAGGGAGAGTCCGACGGTGGGGAGGTGTCTGATTTTGATGTGAACTCATCTGATGAAGAGGACACCTTAGATGACGAGCCAGAACCGGCAAACAGAAGGCCAGTGCCGTCCACTGCCGCCTCCACCTCAGGTAATGCATTCAATTATTCACCTAATAGCTTACTTCATTGTTAGGCTTTGGTCTAAATTTATTTACTAAATAGTTTTTGTATTCTACTTATATAATATGCTACTAATAGCCTACTTTGCCAGGGTAATAGAACCAGAAGCCTTACGCGGGCTACATAATTTTATGACAGGCAACAAGTGTAGCCTATTTGGTTCTGGAAAAGCGTGGCACAGCCTAAATGAGAAAAAATGAAATAAAATAGCCAGCCTTCATTGGAAAATATTGTGACATAAATGTATTGTTATATTTCCAGTCCAAGTGCCAGTCCAAGTTGTTTCCCGGGGTTCTGGTGAGCCCAGTATCAACGGCGGGAAAGCGGCATCTTACGTCACCCTGCGCGCATCTCGTGGTACAGCTCAAGGTAGACATAAAAAAAATATAATGATTTAGCACCCGACTTTATTCATACTTGTAAAAATGTATAGGCTTTTTATTTTATTTATCCAAGTCTAGGCCTGTGCTTTGTGGTGTAAGCCATTTCTTATGTAAAATGTCTTGGATTTAGGCCGTTCAGTGCGTGCACAAGCAGCATCAGAAACGCACGACGCACCTGCTTCAGACAGACCTCGGCCTACAGGTAGGCAACACTTCTCATATTACCAATATTATTCTATTGTAGGCAGTGTTCTTTGAGTATATTAGACTAATGTTTATAGGACATAAAACCTTTGAGAAACATAATGTTACAATATAATATAGGCTACAAATTCCCTTGTCCTAATGGCGCTGTCTGTTTTGTAGCTATCCCTCCTGAGCAGGGAAAGGACGGGACCTTATGGGAGCCTTTGCAACCCAGAACCGCGCACAGTGGGAGACAGCAGTCCCAGAACGTGCTGAAAGAAGCTGCGGGCCCAACCTCACAAGCAAAACGCAGCGTCACGGACGCACAGAGCGCGTTCCTGTCTTTCGTGGACACCGGGATGTTGGCGCACATTAGGGACTGCTCTGTTGCTGAGGCGCACCGCTCGCAGAGCGCGCGTTCGTGGGAGCTCTCCATTCCCGAGCTAAAAGCGTTTATTGCTCTTATTTTTGTAAGAGGGGCTTACAACAAAAATATTGAGATGGAGAGCCTTTGGTCTGAGGAGTGGGGACTGCCTTTTTTTAGTACCACAACGCCACGCAACAGGTACAGGGAGATTATGCGCTACCTGCGCTTTGACAGGAAAGAGGACAGACCGGCTCGGCTCAGGGAAGACAAATTTGCGATGATTAGAGACGTGTGGAAGGGTTTTGTCACCAATAGTATCCGCTGTTACAAGCCTGGGCCAAACATCACAGTGGATGAGCAGCTCTTCCCAACAAAAACGTGCTGCCCCTTCACCCAGTTTATGGCCAACAAGCCGGACAAGTTCGGTATAAAATTTTGGATCGCTGCTGACGTGGAGACCAAGTATTTTTTGAACGGCTGTCCTTATTTGGGTAAAGATGCTTCACGTCCTGTTGGCCAGCGTCTGGGAGAGAGCGTTGTAAACGCGCTGATGGAACCCTTTGTTGAAAAAGGACGTAATGTGACCGTGGACAATTTTTTCACCTCTTTGTCCCTCGCCAAGACCCTGCTGAAAAAAAAAACAAGCCTGGTGGGCACAATGAACGCAGCGCGGAGAGAACTCCCTCCTTGTGTGCACCAGCGACAGGAGATGTTCACCACGAGGGTGCTGAAGCACGAAAGGGCTACTCTGACTGTTTACCAGGCCAAACGGAAAAAGAGCGTCACTCTCCTCAGCACCCTGCATCAGGAGGTCTCCACTGGAAGTGACGGGAAGAGAAAGCCCGAGACCATCACATTCTACAACTCCACCAAGGTAATACACCTTTTCAGCATATACTTTTATTTTTTTACTGTTGTATGTAAAGTGCAGCAGGTCATTATGTGTCTATTCCTTACAGGTTGGGGTAGATAGTTTGGACCAGATGGCGCGGCTTTACAGCGTAAAAGGCGCGACTCGGAGGTGGCCTGTCGCTGTTTTTTACAACGTTTTAGACCTGGCCACTATAAATGCCTGGGTTCTTTTCAGGCAATGCACTGGAAGCAACATCGCCCGGCGCACCTTTATTTTGCAGCTCGCTAAAGAGCTGCGGAGCGACCTCTTGCTCACCAGAGCCATCCCCGAGCCCCTACAGCCGCAGCCGCCGCCCCAGCCACACCCGCAGGTGCAGGCGAAGAGACGGCAGTGCCAAATAAATCGCAGCTGCAAACAAAATAAGACTGCGGTGACCTGCTGTGGTTGTCAGCGGCCTGTGTGCGGGAAGTGTGTGCAGAGGGTGGAGAGTCTGTGCCCTGCCTGTGCCGCCAACGTGTAAATATTAATTTAGCTTATTAGGCCTGTATATAGATCTACAATTTTGTGTAAATAGTTTCTCCCCCTTTTGTGCCTAATCTTTGTGTTTATTCCTGTTTTTAATAAGCCCAATAATCAAAAAAAAAAAAAGAAAAAGAAAAAAAGTTTGTTCGTTCTGTCTTTATCTATTTGTTATTATTGTTATTATTATTATCATTAGGCCTATTGCTATTATTAATGTATTATTATTACTATTACTATCATTATTATTAATCCGGAATAACTGCCTAAATAAGCTTTTTTTTTTTTTCTGATGAATTTGCCTTTTTCGCCTGTTCTGGTTTGCGGCGCTACTCGCGAATATTGTTTTTATTGTTTATTATTTATTGTAGATGCTTGTGTATTTATTGTAAATACTTGTGTATATAGTTATAATTAATTACTCATAATAGGCTATAGTAAGTTAAACTTTTATGTTTTATAGATTTAGGCCTAATTATTTCATTGAAGCAGCAGAATAATGGCGTTCTGGTGTGCCGCGCACATAGCTTATTAGACTTTGAATGTCATTTTAAAATTATTGTACCAGTACTTATGTATATAGTTATAATTAATTACTCATAATACAGCATTGTTATCTGTTATTGAAGCTTATTATAGTGATTGTAATAATGTTATCGTAGCCCAGAATAAATGCCATGTTTTTTTTTACTCTCTCGCTCTCTGTGTGTGTTTCTCACATCGCCTATGGTTGCAAAAGCGCCCCATTGAAAACAGATCTTTATTATTATATGTGCTAGATAAATATTACAAAGCACTGTAGGCCTAAATCTCATTTGCTGCCATGCTTGAAGTAGCTACAGGTCCGAACTCGGCGGTGCAGTGTTCCGCCTCCTCGCTGTAACTGCGCACCTGGCGGCATGGTCTACTCAATGTTTATTTGTTACCCCTGGAAAAATTGGCATTTTCAATAGCTAAAATTTACATTGCTTTATATAGAAAAATATTAAACTCATAGTTATTGCTATGTTTGGTTGCTAGTTAAGTTGCAAGTTTTTTTAAAGAAATAATACATTTTCTATCGGCGTAACGTTGACACTCACGTAACGGTCAAAATGACCATGTGCGGCGGTCCTAGGTATGTTTATAATGCGGCGGTCCTAGTGTTAAGGAGTTAAAGTTTCTCACTGCTTCCCCAAATGAAGTATCCACAGTAAGTCCAGTTAATCACCAACTCATGTACACTGTCAACGACTCTGCTAACTCATGTATACTGTCCACAACTCTGCTAACTCATGTACACTGTCAACGACTCTGCTAACTCATGTATACTGTCCACAACTCTGCTAACTCATGTACACTGTCAACGACTCTGCCAACTCATGTATACTGTCAACGACTCTGCCAACTCATGTATACTGTCAACGACTCTGCTAACTCATGTACACTGTCCACAACTCTGCTAACTCATGTACACTGTCAACGACTCTGCCAACTCATGTACACTGTCCACAACTCTGCTAACTCATGTACACTGTCAACGACTCTGCCAACTCATGTACACTGTCCACAACTCTGCTAACTCATGTACACTGTCAACGACTCTGCCAACTCATGTACACTGTCAACGACTCTGCTAACTCATGTATACTGTCCACAACTCTGCTAACTCATGTACACTGTCAACGACTCTGCCAACTCATGTATACTGTCAACGACTCTGCCAACTCATGTATACTGTCAACGACTCTGCTAACTCATGTACACTGTCCACAACTCTGCTAACTCATGTACACTGTCAACGACTCTGCCAACTCATGTATACTGTCAACGACTCTGCCAACTCATGTATACTGTCAACGACTCTGCTAACTCATGTACACTGTCCACAACTCTGCTAACTCATGTACACTGTCAACGACTCTGCCAACTCATGTACACTGTCAACGACTCTGCTAACTCATGTATACTGTCCACAACTCTGCTAACTCATGTACACTGTCAACGACTCTGCCAACTCATGTATACTGTCAACGACTCTGCCAACTCATGTATACTGTCAACGACTCTGCTAACTCATGTACACTGTCCACAACTCTGCTAACTCATGTACACTGTCAACGACTCTGCCAACTCATGTATACTGTCAACGACTCTGCTAACTCATGTACACTGTCCACAACTCTGCTAACTCATGTACACTGTCAACGACTCTGCCTACTCATGTACACTGTCAACGACTCTGCTAACTCATGTACACTGTCAACGACTCTGCTAACTCATGTATACTGTCAACGACTCTGCTAACTCATGTACACTGTCCACAACTCTGCTAACTCATGTACACTGTCAACGACTCTGCTAACTCATGTACACTGTCAACGACTCTGCTAACTCAGGTACACTGTCAACGACTCTGCTAACTCAGGTACACTGTCAACGACTCTGCCAACTCATGTACACTGTCAACGACTCTGCTAACTCATGTACACTGTCAACGACTCTGCTAACTCATGTACACTGTCAACGACTCTGCTAACTCATGTACTCAGTCAACGACTCTGCCAACTCAGGTACACAGTCAACGACTCTGCCAACTCAGGTACACTGTCAACGACTCTGCTAACTCATGTACACTGTCAACGACTCTGCCAACTCATGTACACTGTCAACGACTCTGCTAACTCATGTACACTGTCAACGACTTTGCTAACTCATGTACACTGTCAACGACTCTGTTAACTCATGTACACTGTCAACGACTCTGCTAACTCATGTACACTGTCAAGGACTCTGCTAACTCATGTACACTGTCAACGACTCTGTTAACTCATGTACACTGTCAACGACTGCTAACTCATGTACACTGTCAACGACTCTGCTAACTCATGTACACTGTCAACGACTGCTAACTCATGTACACTGTCAACGACTCTGCTAACTCATGTACACTGTCAACGACTGCTAACTCATGTACACTGTCAACGACTGCTAACTCATGTACACTGTCAACAACTGCTAACTCATGTACACTGTCAACGACTCTGCTAACTCATGTACACTGTCAACGACTGCTAACTCATGTACACTGTCAACGACTGCTAACTCATGTACACTGTCAACGACTCTGCTAACTCATGTACACTGTCAACGACTGCTAACTCATGTACACTGTCAACAACTGCTAACTCATGTACACTGTCAACGACTGCTAACTCATGTACACTGTCAACGACTCTGCTAACTCATGTACACTGTCAACAACCGCTAACTCATGTACACTGTCAACGACTCTGCTAACTCATGTACACTGTCAACAACCGCTAACTCATGTACACTGTCAACGACTCTGCTAACTCATGTACACTGTCAACAACCGCTAACTCATGTACACTGTCAACGACTCTGCTAACTCATGTACACTGTCAACGACTGCTAACTCATGTACACTGTCAACGACTCTGCTAACTCATGTACACTGTCAACGACTGCTAACTCATGTACACTGTCAACGACTCTGCTAACTCATGTACACTGTCAACAACCGCTAACTCATGTACACTGTCAACGACTCTGCTAACTCATGTACACTGTCAACAACCGCTAACTCATGTACACTGTCAACGACTCTGCTAACTCATGTACACTGTCAATGACTCTGCCAACTAAGGTACACTGTCAACAACTCTGCTAACTCATGTACACTGTCAACGACTCTGCTAACTCATGTACACTGTCAACGACTCTGCCAACTCAGGTACACTGTCAACGACTCTGCTAACTCATGTACACTGTCAACGACTCTGCTAACTCATGTACACTGTCAACGACTGCTAACTCATGTACACTGTCAACGACTCTGCCAACTCAGGTACACTGTCATTAACTCTGCTAACTCATGTACACTGTCAACGACTCTGCTAACTCATGTACACTGTCAATGACTGCTAACTCATGTACACTGTCAACGACTCTGCTAACTCATGTACACTGTGAACGACTCTGCTAACTCATGTACACTGTCAATGACTCTGCTAACTCATGTACACTGTCAACGACTGCTAACTCATGTACACTGTCAACGACTCTGCTAACTCATGTACACTGTGAACGACTCTGCTAACTCATGTACACTGTCAATGACTCTGCTAACTCATGTACACTGTCAACGACTGCTAACTCATGTACACTGTCAATGACTCTGCTAACTCATGTACACTGTCAACGACTGCTAACTCATGTACACTGTCAACGACTCTGCTAACTCATGTACACTGTCAACGACTCTGCTAACTCATGTACACTGTGAACGACTCTGCTAACTCATGTACACTGTGAACGACTCTGCTAACTCATGTACACTGTCAACGACTCTGCCAACTCATGTACACTGTCAATGACTGCTAACTCATGTATACTGTCAACGACTCTGCTAACTCATGTACACTGTCAACGACTCTGCTAACTCATGTACACTGTCAACGACTCTGCTAACTCATGAACACTGTCAACGACTCTGCTAACTCATGTACACTGTCAACGACTCTGCCATTATTGTTCTGATTTAGGAGACTTATATCAGTACATTTTGTTTACATTCTCCTCTTTATTCAATGCCTTGTGAGGATTCTAAAGTGGGATTGCTCAAGCAGTTCCTCTGACGTTTAGGAACTTCCTGTCAGATCTCTGTGAATCATTTCATTCGACAGAACTGTGCCTTTCCCTGAATCGTGATTGCAGAACTGAAAAGGAGTAAGTGAGAAGATGAATCATCAGCCGAACATAAATACTGAAGTCAAGGAGAGGAGAGGAGAGGAGTAAAGGTCAGTGAGATACAGACGTGTGTGGGAGTGAGAGCGACCTCAGTGGAGAGCTGAGGTTACAGAGAAGAGCTGAAGAAAGTGAACCTGGGGTCAAAGGTTAGAGCCGAGAGGAAGACCAGAGGAGGTTTATGGATGCAGAGGAAGAGGACAGTTGTTAGTCGGTGTGAGAAGAGGATGCAGAGGGAGCAGAGGATTCACTGTGGACTCCTCTGAAGGGAACAGAGGAGGAGGAGACTGTAACAGAGATGGCTGCTTCACAGGAACATTATTCTTTAAACAAGTTTATCTTTGAGCGTTTATCTGTTGTGTTGTGGTTATGTTTCTGACTGAGGACCAGGGCTGGGAGTAAATAACCCCAAATTCACACCGAAAACGTCACGGGGCCGTTGCAGCAGCAGATCGTTTTACGCGCGTCTTTTCAAAAGCGTCAATTCACACCGAAAGCGTCAGAGCTGCGTTTGGACGGCGCTGCGTCTGTGGATCTGCTCCCTGTTTTCCCTGTTTTATCTTGCTTCTTCAGATGGTTAAGCAGAAATATTACCAACTGATTTATACCAAACTATTTTTGTTTGAATAAAATGTACTTTTATCGATAGTATGTGACCAATTATGCTTTTTTTTTTATTGAGCTCACTTGGCGATCAGACAGCAGTACTACTATCGTGCTAGAAGTAGAATTAGAAGTAGAATTTTTTTGTGTCTTAAAGTACGTTAAAGTTTTCCACCTCAAGAATTAACTTCTCCCCTTTGACCCTTGGTGCCTGTTTCCTGCGTTTCTCCGGCTGTAGCGCTGCCGATCAACGCAGAGACGCTGGAAAAATAGAACTGCAACCTAATTAGAGCGTAGCGTCGCGGCGAGTCGGTCGTAAGACGCACGTATGACGTCCCCGGTGTGAACTGTCAGAGTGAATAAAACAGAAAGCAATTCACTCAGGTCTGATGTGACGCTGCTGCTGCTGCTGCTGCTGCTGCTGCTGCTAACTCATGTACACTGTCAACGACTCTGCTAACTCATGTACACTGTCAACGACTGCTAACTCATGTACACTGTCAACGACTCTGCTAACTCATGTACACTGTCAACAACTGCTAACTCATGTACACTGTCAACGACTCTGCTAACTCATGTACACTGTCAACGACTGCTAACTCATGTACACTGTCAACGACTCTGCTAACTCATGTACACTGTCAACGACTGCTAACTCATGTACACTGTCAACAACTGCTAACTCATGTACACTGTCAACGACTGCTAACTCATGTACACTGTCAACGACTGCTAACTCATGTACACTGTCAACGACTCTGCCAACTCAGGTACACTGTCAACGACTCTGCTAACTCATGTACACTGTGAACGACTCTGCTAACTCATGTACACTGTCAACGACTCTGCTAACTCATGTACATTGTCAACGACTGCTAACTCATGTACACTGTCAACGACTCTGCTAACTCATGTACACTGTCAACGACTGCTAACTCATGTACACTGTCAACGACTCTGCTAACTCATGTACACTGTCAACGACTGCTAACTCATGTACACTGTCAACGACTCTGCTAACTCATGTACACTGTCAACGACTGCTAACTCATGTACACTGTCAACGACTGCTAACTCATGTACAATGTCAACGACTCTGCTAACTCATGTACACTGTCAACGACTGCTAACTCATGTACACTGTCAACGACTGCTAACTCATGTACACTGTCAACGACTCTGCCAACTCAGGTACACTGTCAACAACTCTGCTAACTCATGTACACTGTGAACGACTCTGCTAACTCATGTACACTGTCAACGACTCTGCTAACTCATGTACACTGTCAACGACTCTGCTAACTCATGTACACTGTCAACGACTGCTAACTCATGTACACTGTCAACGACTGCTAACTCATGTACACTGTCAATGACTCTGCCAACTCAGGTACACTGTCAACAACTCTGCAAACTCATGTACACTGTCAACGACTCTGCTAACTCATGTACACTGTCAACGACTCTGCTAACTCATGTACACTGTCAACGACTGCTAACTCATGTACACTGTCAACGACTGCTAACTCATGTACACTGTCAACGACTGCTAACTCATGTACACTGTCAACGACTCTGCTAACTCATGTACACTGTCAACGACTGCTAACTCATGTACACTTTCAACGACTGCTAACTCATGTACACTGTCAACGACTCTGCTAACTCATGTACACTGTCAACGACTGCTAACTCATGTACACTGTCAACGACTGCTAACTCATGTACACTGTCAACGACTCTGCCAACTCAGGTACACTGTCAACAACTCTGCTAACTCATGTACACTGTGAACGACTCTGCTAGCTCATGTACACTGTGAACGACTCTGCTAACTCATGTACACTGTCAACGACTCTGCTAACTCATGTACACTGTCAACGACTGCTAACTCATGTACACTGTCAACGACTGCTAACTCATGTACACTGTCAATGACTCTTCCAACTCAGGTACACTGTCAACAACTCTGCTAACTCATGTACACTGTCAACGACTCTGCTAACTCATGTACACTGTCAACGACTCTGCTAACTCATGTACACTGTCAACGACTGCTAACTCATGTACACTGTCAACGACTGCTAACTCATGTACACTGTCAACGACTCTGCCAACTCAGGTACACTGTCAACAACTCTGCTAACTCATGTACACTGTCAACGACTCTGCCAACTCAGGTACACTGTCATTAACTCTGCTAACTCATGTACATTGTCAACGACTCTGCTAACTCATGTACACTGTCAACGACTGCTAACTCATGTACACTGTCAATGACTGCTAACTCATGTACACTGTCATCGACTGCTAACTCATGTACACTGTCAACGACTCTGCTAACTCATGTACACTGTGAACGACTCTGCTAACTCATGTACACTGTCAATGACTCTGCTAACTCATGTACAGTGTCAACGACTGCTAACTCATGTACACTGTCAACGACTGCTAACTCATGTACACTGTCAACGACTCTGCTAACTCATGTACACTGTCAACGACTCTGCTAACTCATGTACACTGTGAACGACTCTGCTAACTCATGTACACTGTGAACGACTCTGCTAACTCATGTACACTGTCAACGACTCTGCCAACTCATGTACACTGTCAATGACTGCTAACTCATGTATACTGTCAACGACTCTGCTAACTCATGTACACTGTCAACGACTCTGCTAACTCATGTACACTGTCAACGACTGCTAACTCATGTACACTGTCAACGACTCTGCCAACTCAGGTACACTGTCAACAACTCTGCTAACTCATGTACACTGTGAACGACTCTGCTAGCTCATGTACACTGTGAACGACTCTGCTAACTCATGTACACTGTCAACGACTCTGCTAACTCATGTACACTGTCAACGACTGCTAACTCATGTACACTGTCAACGACTGCTAACTCATGTACACTGTCAATGACTCTGCCAACTCAGGTACACTGTCAACAACTCTGCTAACTCATGTACACTGTCAACGACTCTGCCAACTCAGGTACACTGTCAACAACTCTGCTAACTCATGTACACTGTCAACGACTCTGCCAACTCAGGTACACTGTCATTAACTCTGCTAACTCATGTACACTGTCAACGACTCTGCTAACTCATGTACACTGTCAACGACTGCTAACTCATGTACACTGTCAATGACTGCTAACTCATGTACACTGTCAACGACTCTGCTAACTCATGTACACTGTGAACGACTCTGCTAACTCATGTACACTGTCAATGACTCTGCTAACTCATGTACACTGTCAACGACTGCTAACTCATGTACACTGTCAACGACTCTGCTAACTCATGTACACTGTGAACGACTCTGCTAACTCATGTACACTGTCAACGACTCTGCTAACTCATGAACACTGTCAACGACTGCTAACTCATGTACACTGTCAACGACTCTGCTAACTCATGTACACTGTCAACAACCGCTAACTCATGTACACTGTCAACGACTCTGCTAACTCATGTACACTGTCAACGACTGCTAACTCATGTACACTGTCAACGACTGCTAACTCATGTACACTGTCAACGACTGCTAACTCATGTACACTGTCAACGACTCTGCTAACTCATGTACACTGTCAACGACTGCTAACTCATGTACACTTTCAACGACTGCTAACTCATGTACACTGTCAACGACTCTGCTAACTCATGTACACTGTCAACGACTGCTAACTCATGTACACTGTCAACGACTGCTAACTCATGTACACTGTCAACGACTCTGCCAACTCAGGTACACTGTCAACAACTCTGCTAACTCATGTACACTGTGAACGACTCTGCTAGCTCATGTACACTGTGAACGACTCTGCTAACTCATGTACACTGTCAACGACTCTGCTAACTCATGTACACTGTCAACGACTGCTAACTCATGTACACTGTCAACGACTGCTAACTCATGTACACTGTCAATGACTCTTCCAACTCAGGTACACTGTCAACAACTCTGCTAACTCATGTACACTGTCAACGACTCTGCTAACTCATGTACACTGTCAACGACTCTGCTAACTCATGTACACTGTCAACGACTGCTAACTCATGTACACTGTCAACGACTGCTAACTCATGTACACTGTCAACGACTCTGCCAACTCAGGTACACTGTCAACAACTCTGCTAACTCATGTACACTGTCAACGACTCTGCCAACTCAGGTACACTGTCATTAACTCTGCTAACTCATGTACATTGTCAACGACTCTGCTAACTCATGTACACTGTCAACGACTGCTAACTCATGTACACTGTCAATGACTGCTAACTCATGTACACTGTCATCGACTGCTAACTCATGTACACTGTCAACGACTCTGCTAACTCATGTACACTGTGAACGACTCTGCTAACTCATGTACACTGTCAATGACTCTGCTAACTCATGTACAGTGTCAACGACTGCTAACTCATGTACACTGTCAACGACTGCTAACTCATGTACACTGTCAACGACTCTGCTAACTCATGTACACTGTCAACGACTCTGCTAACTCATGTACACTGTGAACGACTCTGCTAACTCATGTACACTGTGAACGACTCTGCTAACTCATGTACACTGTCAACGACTCTGCCAACTCATGTACACTGTCAATGACTGCTAACTCATGTATACTGTCAACGACTCTGCTAACTCATGTACACTGTCAACGACTCTGCTAACTCATGTACACTGTCAACGACTGCTAACTCATGTACACTGTCAACGACTCTGCCAACTCAGGTACACTGTCAACAACTCTGCTAACTCATGTACACTGTGAACGACTCTGCTAGCTCATGTACACTGTGAACGACTCTGCTAACTCATGTACACTGTCAACGACTCTGCTAACTCATGTACACTGTCAACGACTGCTAACTCATGTACACTGTCAACGACTGCTAACTCATGTACACTGTCAATGACTCTGCCAACTCAGGTACACTGTCAACAACTCTGCTAACTCATGTACACTGTCAACGACTCTGCCAACTCAGGTACACTGTCAACAACTCTGCTAACTCATGTACACTGTCAACGACTCTGCCAACTCAGGTACACTGTCATTAACTCTGCTAACTCATGTACACTGTCAACGACTCTGCTAACTCATGTACACTGTCAACGACTGCTAACTCATGTACACTGTCAATGACTGCTAACTCATGTACACTGTCAACGACTCTGCTAACTCATGTACACTGTGAACGACTCTGCTAACTCATGTACACTGTCAATGACTCTGCTAACTCATGTACACTGTCAACGACTGCTAACTCATGTACACTGTCAACGACTCTGCTAACTCATGTACACTGTGAACGACTCTGCTAACTCATGTACACTGTCAACGACTCTGCTAACTCATGAACACTGTCAACGACTGCTAACTCATGTACACTGTCAACGACTCTGCTAACTCATGTACACTGTCAACAACCGCTAACTCATGTACACTGTCAACGACTCTGCTAACTCAGGTACACTGTCATTAACTCTGCTAACTCATGTACATTGTCAACGACTCTGCTAACTCATGTACACTGTCAACGACTGCTAACTCATGTACACTGTCAACAACCACTAACTCATGTACACTGTCAACGACTCTGCTAACTCATGTACACTGTCAACAACCGCTAACTCATGTACACTGTCAACGACTCTGCTAACTCATGTACACTGTCAACAACCGCTAACTCATGTACACTGTCAACGACTCTGCTAACTCATGTACACTGTCAACGACTGCTAACTCATGTACACTGTCAACGACTCTGCTAACTCATGTACACTGTCAACGACTGCTAACTCATGTACACTGTCAACGACTCTGCTAACTCATGTACACTGTCAACAACCGCTAACTCATGTACACTGTCAACGACTCTGCTAACTCATGTACACTGTCAACAACCGCTAACTCATGTACACTGTGAACGACTCTGCTAACTCATGTACACTGTCAACGACTCTGCTAACTCATGAACACTGTCAACGACTGCTAACTCATGTACACTGTCAACGACTCTGCTAACTCATGTACACTGTCAACAACCGCTAACTCATGTACACTGTCAACGACTCTGCTAACTCATGTACACTGTCAACGACTGCTAACTCATGTACACTGTCAACGACTGCTAACTCATGTACACTGTCAACGACTGCTAACTCATGTACACTGTCAACGACTCTGCTAACTCATGTACACTGTCAACGACTGCTAACTCATGTACACTTTCAACGACTGCTAACTCATGTACACTGTCAACGACTCTGCTAACTCATGTACACTGTCAACGACTGCTAACTCATGTACACTGTCAACGACTGCTAACTCATGTACACTGTCAACGACTCTGCCAACTCAGGTACACTGTCAACAACTCTGCTAACTCATGTACACTGTGAACGACTCTGCTAGCTCATGTACACTGTGAACGACTCTGCTAACTCATGTACACTGTCAACGACTCTGCTAACTCATGTACACTGTCAACGACTGCTAACTCATGTACACTGTCAACGACTGCTAACTCATGTACACTGTCAATGACTCTTCCAACTCAGGTACACTGTCAACAACTCTGCTAACTCATGTACACTGTCAACGACTCTGCTAACTCATGTACACTGTCAACGACTCTGCTAACTCATGTACACTGTCAACGACTGCTAACTCATGTACACTGTCAACGACTGCTAACTCATGTACACTGTCAACGACTCTGCCAACTCAGGTACACTGTCAACAACTCTGCTAACTCATGTACACTGTCAACGACTCTGCCAACTCAGGTACACTGTCATTAACTCTGCTAACTCATGTACATTGTCAACGACTCTGCTAACTCATGTACACTGTCAACGACTGCTAACTCATGTACACTGTCAATGACTGCTAACTCATGTACACTGTCATCGACTGCTAACTCATGTACACTGTCAACGACTCTGCTAACTCATGTACACTGTGAACGACTCTGCTAACTCATGTACACTGTCAATGACTCTGCTAACTCATGTACAGTGTCAACGACTGCTAACTCATGTACACTGTCAACGACTGCTAACTCATGTACACTGTCAACGACTCTGCTAACTCATGTACACTGTCAACGACTCTGCTAACTCATGTACACTGTGAACGACTCTGCTAACTCATGTACACTGTGAACGACTCTGCTAACTCATGTACACTGTCAACGACTCTGCCAACTCATGTACACTGTCAATGACTGCTAACTCATGTATACTGTCAACGACTCTGCTAACTCATGTACACTGTCAACGACTCTGCTAACTCATGTACACTGTCAACGACTGCTAACTCATGTACACTGTCAACGACTCTGCCAACTCAGGTACACTGTCAACAACTCTGCTAACTCATGTACACTGTGAACGACTCTGCTAGCTCATGTACACTGTGAACGACTCTGCTAACTCATGTACACTGTCAACGACTCTGCTAACTCATGTACACTGTCAACGACTGCTAACTCATGTACACTGTCAACGACTGCTAACTCATGTACACTGTCAATGACTCTGCCAACTCAGGTACACTGTCAACAACTCTGCTAACTCATGTACACTGTCAACGACTCTGCCAACTCAGGTACACTGTCAACAACTCTGCTAACTCATGTACACTGTCAACGACTCTGCCAACTCAGGTACACTGTCATTAACTCTGCTAACTCATGTACACTGTCAACGACTCTGCTAACTCATGTACACTGTCAACGACTGCTAACTCATGTACACTGTCAATGACTGCTAACTCATGTACACTGTCAACGACTCTGCTAACTCATGTACACTGTGAACGACTCTGCTAACTCATGTACACTGTCAATGACTCTGCTAACTCATGTACACTGTCAACGACTGCTAACTCATGTACACTGTCAACGACTCTGCTAACTCATGTACACTGTGAACGACTCTGCTAACTCATGTACACTGTCAACGACTCTGCTAACTCATGAACACTGTCAACGACTGCTAACTCATGTACACTGTCAACGACTCTGCTAACTCATGTACACTGTCAACAACCGCTAACTCATGTACACTGTCAACGACTCTGCTAACTCAGGTACACTGTCATTAACTCTGCTAACTCATGTACATTGTCAACGACTCTGCTAACTCATGTACACTGTCAACGACTGCTAACTCATGTACACTGTCAACAACCACTAACTCATGTACACTGTCAACGACTCTGCTAACTCATGTACACTGTCAACAACCGCTAACTCATGTACACTGTCAACGACTCTGCTAACTCATGTACACTGTCAACAACCGCTAACTCATGTACACTGTCAACGACTCTGCTAACTCATGTACACTGTCAACGACTGCTAACTCATGTACACTGTCAACGACTCTGCTAACTCATGTACACTGTCAACGACTGCTAACTCATGTACACTGTCAACGACTCTGCTAACTCATGTACACTGTCAACAACCGCTAACTCATGTACACTGTCAACGACTCTGCTAACTCATGTACACTGTCAACAACCGCTAACTCATGTACACTGTCAACGACTCTGCTAACTCATGTACACTGTCAATGACTCTGCCAACTAAGGTACACTGTCAACAACTCTGCTAACTCATGTACACTGTCAACGACTCTGCTAACTCATGTACACTGTCAACGACTCTGCCAACTCAGGTACACTGTCAACGACTCTGCTAACTCATGTACACTGTCAACGACTCTGCTAACTCATGTACACTGTCAACGACTCTGCTAACTCATGTACACTGTCAACGACTGCTAACTCATGTACACTGTCAACGACTCTGCTAACTCATGTACACTGTCAACGACTGCTAACTCATGTACACTGTCAACGACTCTGCTAACTCATGTACACTGTCAACGACTGCTAACTCATGTACACTGTCAACGACTGCTAACTCATGTACACTGTCAACGGCTGCTAACTCATGTACAATGTCAACGACTCTGCTAACTCATGTACACTGTCAACGACTGCTAACTCATGTACACTGTCAACGACTGCTAACTCATGTACACTGTCAACGACTCTGCCAACTCAGGTACACTGTCAACAACTCTGCTAACTCATGTACACTGTGAACGACTTTGCTAACTCATGTACACTGTGAACGACTCTGCTAACTCATGTACACTGTCAACGACTCTGCTAACCCATGTACACTGTCAACGACTGCTAACTCATGTACACTGTCAACGACTCTGCTAACTCATGTACACTGTCAACAACCGCTAACTCATGTACACTGTCAACGACTCTGCTAACTCATGTACACTGTCAACGACTCTGCTAACTCATGTACACTGTCAACAACCGCTAACTCATGTACACTGTCAACGACTCTGCTAACTCATGTACACTGTCAACAACCGCTAACTCATGTACACTGTCAACGACTCTGCTAACTCATGTACACTGTCAATGACTCTGCCAACTGAGGTACACTGTCAACAACTCTGCTAACTCATGTACACTGTCAACGACTCTGCTAACTCATGTACACTGTCAACGACTCTGCCAACTCAGGTACACTGTCAACGACTCTGCTAACTCATGTACACTGTCAACGACTCTGCTAACTCATGTACACTGTCAACGACTGCTAACTCATGTACACTGTCAACGACTCTGCCAACTCAGGTACACTGTCAACAACTCTGCTAACTCATGTACACTGTGAACGACTCTGCTAGCTCATGTACACTGTGAACGACTCTGCTAACTCATGTACACTGTCAACGACTCTGCTAACTCATGTACACTGTCAACGACTGCTAACTCATGTACACTGTCAACGACTGCTAACTCATGTACACTGTCAATGACTCTGCCAACTCATGTACACTGTCAACGACTGCTAACTCATGTACACTGTCAACGACTCTGCTAACTCATGTACACTGTCAACGACTGCTAACTCATGTACACTGTCAACGACTGCTAACTCATGTACACTGTCAACGGCTGCTAACTCATGTACAATGTCAACGACTCTGCTAACTCATGTACACTGTCAACGACTGCTAACTCATGTACACTGTCAACGACTGCTAACTCATGTACACTGTCAACGACTCTGCCAACTCAGGTACACTGTCAACAACTCTGCTAACTCATGTACACTGTGAACGACTCTGCTAACTCATGTACACTGTGATCGACTCTGCTAACTCATGTACACTGTCAACGACTCTGCTAACCCATGTACACTGTCAACGACTGCTAACTCATGTACACTGTCAACGACTCTGCTAACTCATGTACACTGTCAACAACCGCTAACTCATGTACACTGTCAACGACTCTGCTAACTCATGTACACTGTCAACGACTCTGCTAACTCATGTACACTGTCAACAACCGCTAACTCATGTACACTGTCAACGACTCTGCTAACTCATGTACACTGTCAACAACCGCTAACTCATGTACACTGTCAACGACTCTGCTAACTCATGTACACTGTCAATGACTCTGCCAACTAAGGTACACTGTCAACAACTCTGCTAACTCATGTACACTGTGATCGACTCTGCTAACTCATGTACACTGTCAACGACTCTGCTAACCCATGTACACTGTCAACGACTGCTAACTCATGTACACTGTCAACGACTCTGCTAACTCATGTACACTGTCAACAACCGCTAACTCATGTACACTGTCAACGACTCTGCTAACTCATGTACACTGTCAACGACTCTGCTAACTCATGTACACTGTCAACAACCGCTAACTCATGTACACTGTCAACGACTCTGCTAACTCATGTACACTGTCAACAACCGCTAACTCATGTACACTGTCAACGACTCTGCTAACTCATGTACACTGTCAATGACTCTGCCAACTAAGGTACACTGTCAACAACTCTGCTAACTCATGTACACTGTCAACGACTCTGCTAACTCATGTACACTGTCAACGACTCTGCCAACTCAGGTACACTGTCAACGACTCTGCTAACTCATGTACACTGTCAACGACTCTGCTAACTCATGTACACTGTCAACGACTGCTAACTCATGTACACTGTCAACGACTCTGCCAACTCAGGTACACTGTCAACAACTCTGCTAACTCATGTACACTGTGAACGACTCTGCTAGCTCATGTACACTGTGAACGACTCTGCTAACTCATGTACACTGTCAACGACTCTGCTAACTCATGTACACTGTCAACGACTGCTAACTCATGTACACTGTCAACGACTGCTAACTCATGTACACTGTCAATGACTCTGCCAACTCAGGTACACTGTCAACAACTCTGCTAACTCATGTACACTGTCAATGACTGCTAACTCATGTACACTGTCAACGACTCTGCCAACTCAGGTACACTGTCAACAACTCTGCTAACTCATGTACACTGTCAACGACTCTGCCAACTCAGGTACACTGTCAACAACTCTGCTAACTCATGTACACTGTCAACGACTCTGCTAACTCATGTACACTGTCAACGACTGCTAACTCATGTACACTGTCAACGACTCTGCCAACTCAGGTACACTGTCAACAACTCTGCTAACTCATGTACACTGTGAACGACTCTGCTAGCTCATGTACACTGTGAACGACTCTGCTAACTCATGTACACTGTCAACGACTCTGCTAACTCATGTACACTGTCAACGACTGCTAACTCATGTACACTGTCAACGACTGCTAACTCATGTACACTGTCAATGACTCTGCCAACTCAGGTACACTGTCAACAACTCTGCTAACTCATGTACACTGTCAACGACTGCTAACTCATGTACACTGTCAACGACTCTGCCAACTCAGGTACACTGTCAACAACTCTGCTAACTCATGTACACTGTCAACGACTCTGCCAACTCAGGTACACTGTCATTAACTCTGCTAACTCATGTACACTGTCAACGACTCTGCTAACTCATGTACACTGTCAACGACTGCTAACTCATGTACACTGTCAACGACTCTGCCAACTCAGGTACACTGTCATTAACTCTGCTAACTCATGTACACTGTCAACGACTCTGCTAACTCATGTACACTGTCAATGACTGCTAACTCATGTACACTGTCAACGACTCTGCTAACTCATGTACACTGTGAACGACTCTGCTAACTCATGTACACTGTCAATGACTCTGCTAACTCATGTACACTGTCAACGACTGCTAACTCATGTACATTGTCAACGACTCTGCTAACTCATGTACACTGTGAACGACTCTGCTAACTCATGTACACTGTCAATGACTCTGCTAACTCATGTACACTGTCAACGACTGCTAACTCATGTACACTGTCAATGACTCTGCTAACTCATGTACACTGTCAACGACTGCTAACTCATGTACACTGTCAACGACTCTGCTAACTCATGTACACTGTGAACGACTCTGCTAGCTCATGTACACTGTGAACGACTCTGCTAACTCATGTACACTGTCAACGACTCTGCTAACTCATGTACACTGTCAACGACTGCTAACTCATGTACACTGTCAACGACTGCTAACTCATGTACACTGTCAACGACTCTGCTAACTCATGTACACTGTCAACGACTCTGCTAACTCATGTACACTGTCAACGACTCTGCTAACTCATGTACACTGTGAACGACTCTGCTAACTCATGTACACTGTCAACGACTCTGCCAACTCATGTACACTGTCAATGACTGCTAACTCATGTATACTGTCAGCGACTCTGCTAACTCATGTACACTGTCAACGACTCTGCTAACTCATGTACACTGTCAACGACTCTGCTAACTCATGAACACTGTCAACGACTCTGCTAACTCATGTACACTGTCAACGACTCTGCCAACTCAGGTACACTGTCAACGACTCTGCTAACTCATGTACACTGTCAACGACTCTGCCATTATTGTTCTGATTTAGGAGACTTATATCAGTACATTTTGTTTACATTCTCCTCTTTATTCAATGCCTTGTGAGGATTCTAAAGTGGGATTGCTCAAGCAGTTCCTCTGACGTTTAGGAACTTCCTGTCAGATCTCTGTGAATCATTTCATTCGACAGAACTGTGCCTTTCCCTGAATCGTGATTGCAGAACTGAAAAGGAGTAAGTGAGAAGATGAATCATCAGCCAAACATAAATACTGAAGTCAAGGAGAGGAGAGGAGTAAAGGTCAGTGAGATACAGACGTGTGTGGGAGTGAGAGCGACCTCAGTGGAGAGCTGAGGTTACAGAGAAGAGCTGAAGAAAGTGAACCTGGGGTCAAAGGTTAGAGCCGAGAGGAAGACCAGAGGAGGTTTATGGATGCAGAGGAAGAGGACAGTTGTTAGTCGGTGTGAGAAGAGGATGCAGAGGGAGCAGAGGATTCACTGTGGACTCCTCTGAAGGGAACAGAGGAGGAGGAGACTGTAACAGAGATGGCTGCTTCACAGGAACATTATTCTTTAAACAAGTTTATCTTTGAGCGTTTATCTGTTGTGTTGTGGTTATGTTTCTGACTGAGGACCAGGGCTGGGAGTAAATAACCCCAAATTCATACTGAAAACGTCACGGGGCCGTTGCAGCAGCAGATCGTTTTACGCGCGTCTTTTCAAAAGCGTTAATTCACACCGAAAGCGTCAGAGCTGCGTTTGGACGGCGCTGCGTCTGTGGATCTGCTCCCTGTTTTCCCTGTTTTATCTTGCTTCTTCAGATGGTTAAGCAGAAATATTACCAACTGATTTATACCAAACTATTTTTGTTTGAATAAAATGTACTTTTATCTACAGTATGTGACCAATTATGCTTTTTTTTTTATTGAGCTCACTTGGCGATCAGACAGCAGTACTACTATCGTGCTAGAAGTAGAATTAGAAGTAGAATTTTTTTGTGTCTTAAAGTACGTTAAAGTTTTCCACCTCAAGAATTAACTTCTCCCCTTTGACCCTTGGTGCCTGTTTCCTGCGTTTCTCCGGCTGTAGCGCTGCCGATCGACGCAGAGACGCTGGAAAAATAGAACTGCAATCTAATTAAAGCGTAGCGTCGCGGCGAGTCGGTCGTAAGACGCACGTATGACGTCCCCGGTGTGAACTGTCAGAGTGAATAAAACAGAAAGCAGTTCACTCAGGTCTGATGTGACGCTGCTGCTGCTGCTGCTGCTGCTGCTGCTGCTGCTAACTCATGTACACTGTCAACGACTCTGCTAACTCATGTACACTGTCAACGACTCTGCCAACTCAGGTACACTGTCATTAACTCTGCTAACTCATGTACACTGTCAACGACTCTGCTAACTCATGTACACTGTCAACGACTGCTAACTCATGTACACTGTCAACGACTCTGCCAACTCAGGTACACTGTCATTAACTCTGCTAACTCATGTACACTGTCAACGACTCTGCTAACTCATGTACACTGTCAATGACTGCTAACTCATGTACACTGTCAACGACTCTGCTAACTCATGTACACTGTGAACGACTCTGCTAACTCATGTACACTGTCAATGACTCTGCTAACTCATGTACACTGTCAACGACTGCTAACTCATGTACATTGTCAACGACTCTGCTAACTCATGTACACTGTGAACGACTCTGCTAACTCATGTACACTGTCAATGACTCTGCTAACTCATGTACACTGTCAACGACTGCTAACTCATGTACACTGTCAACGACTGCTAACTCATGTACACTGTCAACGACTCTGCTAACTCATGTACACTGTCAACGACTCTGCTAACTCATGTACACTGTCAACGACTCTGCCATTATTGTTCTGATTTAGGAGACTTATATCAGTACATTTTGTTTACATTCTCCTCTTTATTCAATGCCTTGTGAGGATTCTAAAGTGGGATTGCTCAAGCAGTTCCTCTGACGTTTAGGAACTTCCTGTCAGATCTCTGTGAATCATTTCATTCGACAGAACTGTGCCTTTCCCTGAATCGTGATTGCAGAACTGAAAAGGAGTAAGTGAGAAGATGAATCATCAGCCAAACATAAATACTGAAGTCAAGGAGAGGAGAGGAGTAAAGGTCAGTGAGATACAGACGTGTGTGGGAGTGAGAGCGACCTCAGTGGAGAGCTGAGGTTACAGAGAAGAGCTGAAGAAAGTGAACCTGGGGTCAAAGGTTAGAGCCGAGAGGAAGACCAGAGGAGGTTTATGGATGCAGAGGAAGAGGACAGTTGTTAGTCGGTGTGAGAAGAGGATGCAGAGGGAGCAGAGGATTCACTGTGGACTCCTCTGAAGGGAACAGAGGAGGAGGAGACTGTAACAGAGATGGCTGCTTCACAGGAACATTATTCTTTAAACAAGTTTATCTTTGAGCGTTTATCTGTTGTGTTGTGGTTATGTTTCTGACTGAGGACCAGGGCTGGGAGTAAATAACCCCAAATTCATACTGAAAACGTCACGGGGCCGTTGCAGCAGCAGATCGTTTTACGCGCGTCTTTTCAAAAGCGTTAATTCACACCGAAAGCGTCAGAGCTGCGTTTGGACGGCGCTGCGTCTGTGGATCTGCTCCCTGTTTTCCCTGTTTTATCTTGCTTCTTCAGATGGTTAAGCAGAAATATTACCAACTGATTTATACCAAACTATTTTTGTTTGAATAAAATGTACTTTTATCTACAGTATGTGACCAATTATGCTTTTTTTTTTATTGAGCTCACTTGGCGATCAGACAGCAGTACTACTATCGTGCTAGAAGTAGAATTAGAAGTAGAATTTTTTTGTGTCTTAAAGTACGTTAAAGTTTTCCACCTCAAGAATTAACTTCTCCCCTTTGACCCTTGGTGCCTGTTTCCTGCGTTTCTCCGGCTGTAGCGCTGCCGATCGACGCAGAGACGCTGGAAAAATAGAACTGCAATCTAATTAAAGCGTAGCGTCGCGGCGAGTCGGTCGTAAGACGCACGTATGACGTCCCCGGTGTGAACTGTCAGAGTGAATAAAACAGAAAGCAGTTCACTCAGGTCTGATGTGACGCTGCTGCTGCTGCTGCTGCTGCTGCTGCTGCTGCTGCTTTGGTGTGAATTGGGGGTAACTTTTCCTTCTTCCCACTCCCTTACGAGCAAACGTTATTTATGTATACACTGTACGTAATGTCATATAATTGTCCATAAATATATGTTTTCTATGCATTCTATATATTATTGTATGCTTATATATATTATGCATATTTTGTTTCTATTCTAATGTGAACATTGTACAAAATACTATACACAAACTATTATAATTATTATTGAGTTTCTCCAGCTCAAAATGAAGCAGTGTAAACTGTGCTGGTCTGAAACACGGTGACTGTGCTGCAGGGGTCAGGTGCCGGGTCGCGGTGAGTTTGGCGCTGCTCTGGAGCTGTGTGGCTGTAGCGGCTCCTGTCTCTGTGAGCTGTAAAGACGAGAACAACAGGGAAGTGGTCTGGTGAGTCCTCAGACCTGCTCTAATCCAGACCACAGCCTTTCCAAAGCCACTTCCCAGGAGGACTGTGTGTGTTGGAGGCTTGCTTTAAATTAAAACTGATGTATCTTTTTGGACATACTTTTCTCCAAATAAATGCATCAGAGATGTAACGATGCGCTCTAGTCACGATTTGATTTGATTCACGATTTTAAGTTCAGGATTACCATTTTTTGAAGAGATTAGCTGCAGTCTAATTATGACCACATGCTTTTTTTACATAAAGCCTGTTTGTGTGTCCTCATCAAACTTAATTTGTTGTAAATTTCTTATTATCAGAATTTAAACACAAAAGTAGATAATGATGTCTAGCATTAATCAAGCGAGCCATTATGTATTATACATATACTTATACTATGAGTGTATATTTTTCCTTGTTCTGTGCCACTTTGCTCCACCAGAGGGAGTATGACTGTGTTTCTCTGTGCAGGTGTGGTTCTTGGAGACAGTGGGACTCAGATCGCTCTGTGGCTCACTCACAGCACTCCTTGGTTTCCATTCAGCAAAAACCAAAGTCAGTTTTATTCAGATGGTAGTGGTATTCAGAACGCTCAGACCTTCATGTGTGTGATGCTACACTTCCCTGAGCTCCAAACTGTAGGTAAGGAGGCCTGAGAGGGACACTCAAACTAGTTTCCAATTTATCCCAAGCTGTCATTCTCCTACTAGGTGCAGCCAAGAACTTAGCTCCTAATCCAACAAGCGACTTCCAAAACCTGACCACCAGAGGGGAAAAATAGCTAAGAGTCCTGGCCAAACAAAAAGGCAAAACAGCAGCTGGTAAGTTTCTGTATGCTCTTCATCCATTCTCTAACGTACAATTGAAGTACAAAGTACTTATTTCCAAACAAATGTTGATGTTATCATTGCATGACTGACGGTAGATTCAAACAAAGTTAGATGAGCGACTCAGTCCTGTTTTATTTTCTTGATATTCTTTCCACTGCATCTCTGCAAACACTCCCTGCAACTAACCAGAGGTGTGTAGTGCTACAGAGTAGTTTTATTATAACTACTTACTTTTTACTTCAACTGTAGTAATATTATTCTGCAGTAACAGTACTCTTACTGTAGTAATATTATTCTGCAGTAACAGTACTCTTGAGTAGTTTTTGGCAACTCAACCCACGTCTATACATTACCATGACATTTTTTTCAAAATTTATTTATTTTGTAAAGATGTGACTTATTTTAACGTTTTCAGTTTATTGTTTTATTGTAGAGAGAGAGAATTTGACAATATTATGAGGCTGCAGGGCCTTCATTGGTCCCACTGTGGTTAAGGTCAGGGACAGGAGGTCCCAGGACAGTAGTGACAGTAGAGTAGCACTAATTAATTCAATGATTCATTCACAACCCTGACTGCAGGCTGCAAGGAGAAGTGCTCACAAACAGATTTCCACAGATTTATGAACAATATTTGAGAGAAATAGGCATTTTGTGTTCATAGAAAAAGTCTTATGCTGCGTTCACACCGGACGCATTTGAGGCGTCTGGTTTCCATGTTAAGTTACACGTAAACGTGCGTCTGGTCGTCCTGCGGTGCGAATCAAGCATCCAGCACATCGTGAATCGGGCTTTGACGTGTGAACAGCATGGCGCGAATCAAGCGTCTGATGCTCTCGATGCCTGAACTTTCGCGAATATTCGCGGCGCGTTCGCTAATCAGGATCTAGGTCCTGCAGTAATGTGGGAGGACGTAGGAAGAGGACATCCTAGGACATCAAAAAAATCACGGTGGACTCATCGAGGCTGTCACTGTGAACCTAGAGCTACAGCAGCTCTTCTACTTTTATAAAGACAGCAGTCAAAAAGACAGTAACAAGATAAAAAAGGGACCTTAACTTTAGTGTGTGCTGAGCTAAGCTCATTGGATTAGCAGTTACTGCTCTCCCCAAAACAACAGAGAAAACAGAGACAGCGCATAGAGTGCTAGCCTAGCCTATAACCCGCTAAAACCACTAGAGAGCACTATTAAACAAGAAATACGTCCTCCATTTCTCCGCTCTGCTGCTGGGGCTGAGAGCTTAAATACAGCGTAAATACAGAGTGTCCTGGGGACATGTCCTCTCACCGACACGGGATGCAGGTGAGCATGGCCTCAGTTGGAATTAGCTCTGAAACACCGGCCATTATCCTGGCACAACAGACTCCTCCCATGACATGAATTCACATCTGAACACATTTGTTTTGTCGTGCGAACAGAGTGAATTGGACGCGCGAATGAAGCGTCTGACTGACAAAATGTTCAAGCCAACTACACGTTTGACGTGAATTTGACGCCTCAAACGCATCGCCTCAACATGTGAACGCAGCATTAGATGTCATTAGTTCAGCTGAAGAATGGGAGCAAAAACAAAAGTGTTGCGATAAAAATTTTTGTTTAGCATATAAACTGTATATGTTGATATATATATTGTTTCAAGTACTGCACTACACTGTGGAACTGTCCCATCTCAGACTCAGTCTTGTTTGTCCTTATTTTAGATGGAGACCTGTATGTGCAGCTGGCTCGGTGCTTCGGCAGAGGTGTGTCCACTAAGACATGGGGCAGGCAGTGCCACAAGCACCAGAGCTACTCTCAGAGCAGAGTGAACGTGGTTAATGTGGAGCATCTTAGGACAGACCTGGGGGAGTGGTCCTGGGGGAACGACCACTCCAAATGGGCTGTGACGACTACTGACGGAGACACCCCCTGGATATACTGCATCGGTGACATGAACTGGGCCTCGTCCCAGTACCAGCGCTTCGGAGGGGCGCTGTGCATCCAGGACAAGTCTGTGCACAACTCAAGAACATTCACACCCCGATTATTTCAACTCTGGATGTACCGAGTGCCCAGTACAGTTCAAAACACATTGTTAATTCAAAAACTCTGTTTGGAGCAACTGGAACTTTAGATGTTTTATCAGACTAATTCTGTAGCAAAACTGTGAATTTGTTCCCTTGTTTACAGCCCAGGGCTCAAGCTCCTCTCCTATGAACCATTTCTGTGCTGAACACTCTTTTCTTGTAAGTAAACCTGGCTGTGGAAGCTCTCTTCTGCTATTGGTGGACTGCTTTCTAGCCCTGCCCTGGTTGGCTGCTGTGTCCTGTTCCTGCTCCTGCCACGCCTTTATGGCCACGCCTTTATGACCACGCCTTTATGGACACACCTTTGTGGCCACGCCTTTATGGCCATGCCTTTTTGGCCACGCCTTTATGGCCCCGCCTTCTTGCCATGGCTGCTGGGAGTTCACTTCGCTCTCTGTGTCGCTAGTTGTTTGTTACTCGGTTGTTTTTCATGTGACTGATTTTTTATTGAAGGTAGAGCTGCAACAGCTAATGCGATTATTGTTTATGATCGATTATTTAAATAATGGCCAACTAATTTAGTAATCGATTAATCGCTATGTGGGGTATTCATAGTTTCTGGAACATGCCAAGAGCTGAGAGAAGAGATTTTATTTCCATGACAAGGCAGGAAAGCTACAGAAACAGTAAAAGAGAACAATTATTTTGTGTTTTTGATTAAAAAAAATCACATTTTGTGTGTGTGCGTGGGGCAAAAAAGTATTTAGTCAGCCACCAATTGTGCAAGTTCTCCCACTAAAAAAGATGAGAGAGGCCTGTAATTTTCATCATAGGTATACCTCAACTATGA
Organism: Bostrychus sinensis; assembly: GCA_020698575.1. NCBI lineage: Eukaryota > Metazoa > Chordata > Actinopteri > Gobiiformes > Eleotridae > Bostrychus > Bostrychus sinensis. The sequence goes on along the minus strand of CM036240.1, from coordinate 3,639,242 downwards.
AATGAGAAAAAAAAATCCAGAAAATCACATTGTCTGATTTTTAAAGAATTTATTTGCAAATTATGGTGGACAATAAGTATTTGGTCAATAACAAAAGTTCTTCTCAGTACTGTGTTATATACCCTTTGTTGGCAATGACAGAGGTCAAACGTTTTCTGTAAGTCTTCACAAGGTTTTCACAAACTGTTGCTGGTATTTTGGCCCATTCCTCCATGCAGATCTCCTCTAGAGCAGTGATGTCAGTGATGGACTTTCAATTCCAAAGATTTTCTATGGAGTTGAGATCTGGAGACTGGCTAGGCCACTCCAGGACCTTGAAATGCTTCTTACAAAACCACTCCATGTCTGGTGTTTTTCCTGGGATCTGCTGTATAGGGGGGTGGAGTCTGATGTTCCTCCTCCAGCCAAAGTGACCAGTGTTCCCCTGGTGTGTAGTAAGCCTGATGAAAATTAAATGCAGTTTCCTGATGTTTTCTCGTTCAAAGCAGTTGAAAGTGAAGTGTGAGGGAATGTTGCCTCTGATTGTGACTCTGTCTTTCTTGTTGCTCCTTGGTTTATTTCCCAAAGTGAGCTGGTGAAGGAGCAGAAGTTTGACAGCGCTCTGAGAGGATTATGGATGGGGTCTGTTCTCTGACTGAGGTCAGAAACCTTTCTCAGTGTTACTTTCTCCACAATGATGTGGCGCTAAATTACAGCAATAAAATAAACCTCTTAATGAGAGCTGCAAATGAGAACTGCAACAATAATATTTGTAAATAGGCAGCACAGTTGCAAAGTGTGAGGGGTGAGTATAACGAGCTTTCAAATTAGGGGCTTGCATGTGTGGTACAGGTAAATATTTAAAGCTGCCTTACCTGATTTTGTGACTGTAAAAGTGATGTATGTAAAAAAAATGTAGGGTTTGAATGATAGACTCCCCTTTTTTGTTTTCGTCTCCTTGGCGACGCTCTGTCACAAGCTGTGTCCCAATTCAACGGCTGCAGCCTTGAAGGTCGCGGTCCACGGAGGCTACTCCTTCTTGTGGCCTTCGTGGACCGCAAAGGCCGAGCCGAAATGGGACGGTCCAGTCCACGGAGCGTACGTCAACAGCTGCTCCTCCTCTCACATTTGCGCCGCTGTCGCCTAGCAACCAGGACCGCAGCTGCTCGCTAATTCACTTTATTCATTGGTCACATAAGCAGAAATGGAGCCAGAAATTACACTTATTTAATTTTTATTTGTTTAATTTACTCCTGGAGGAGTTTGAGCAGCTCTCTCCGCCTCTGCCATCTTCGAACGTCAGACAAGCAGCGCGCAGTGAATCATGGGATATGTTGGGCCACGAAGGATGCACCCGATGCAGCCTTCGTTCAGCGGGAAAGGAAGGCCACATTCGTGGGCTGCATTTGAAGTCGCCTTCGAATTGGGACACCCCTGTCGCACCGACTGTGACGTAATCAGCCTTCAAATGTAGCCAACGAAGGCTGCAGCCGCTGAATTGGGACACAGCTACAGTCTCACACAAAACTAGAAGTCTGTACTCAAGCCAGGAGCTGTCACAATAACACAGCACAGATCTGGAGTTTACTTTTAATTCTTTAACATAAAAAATAAAAATACTGTGAATAAGCAATGCATTTTGAACTAAAACAACAGCTCCTTCACATTATTCCTGATAGATTCTAGTTGTGGATAGATAAAGGATGTATTGACCAATCAGAGCGCTCCTGTCCTATGAAAGCGTGTGATTGGTTAAACTGTTCCTTCCCTCGCTCTAAAACAAAAACCCTTATAACACAGCCCACAGGTGACCTCAAAGTCTCAGTTTTTCTCAGATGACTTCTGTTATGCCGCACTAATAACTAAATAATTATCTTTACCAAAATACAAGGAAAAAGAAATCAGGTAGTGCAGCTTTAAAGAAAATTGCAAAATCCATTTGTAGTTGTGCATGTGCAATTCTTCCTAAAAATGTACTCAGGTTATTTAAATTGACTGTACACATACCAGTATGGGCAGGCCAGAGTAAAAACCATGAAGTGATATCATCTGTAAAAGCAGTTTGTTTGCTATGAAACAACACAGGTTTATCCGGACTGTAGCTCTGTAGTTTTGGACCAGGCCGCATCATTTTCAGAGCGACACTGTTCCTTTCAGACCGCCATGCCCCTGTGTCATGTCCCATGTCCATGTCCTGTTTTCTGTTTGTTTCCTGTGTGTCTTGTTTTGTAGTCTTGGTTTGTTCCCATGTTTTGGGGCGATGGTGGCGCAGTGGGTTAAGCATTCGCCCTGCAATCGGAGGGTAGCCGGTTCGAATCCCATCTGAAGCGCATAATGTCGTTGTGTCCCTGGGCAAGACACTTCACCCACCTTACCTGTGTGAATGTGTTAGTGTGGCTGTGTTTGGTGGTGGTTGGAGGGGCCGTTGGCGCAGATTGGCAGCCACGCTTCCGTCAGTCTGCCCCAGGGCAGCTGTGGCTGCAGAAGTAGCTCACCACCACCAAGTGTGACTGAGGAGTGAATGAATAATTGATCAATTGTAAAGCATCTTTGAGTGTCCAAAAAAGCACTATATAAATTCGATGAATTATTTATTATTATTATGTTTTCTGGTTTACTTCCTGCCTCTTGTGTTTCCCGCATGTGTGATTGCCTGCCCCGCCTTAATGTGTTTCACCTGTGCCTCATTCCTTTGTGGATTTATGTCCTGTGTCCTCCCCTGGTTTTTGTCGGTTCATTGTGTATGTTGAGTGTCGTTTAGTATGGTCTTGTTTTTTCGTGTACCCGTGGCTTTTCTCCTCGTGTTTGTGAGTATCATTAAACTTCATTTGAGTCCGCATTTTGGGTCCGTTCCCTCCTGTGTTCCTCGCCACCTGACACCCCTGGAGCTGGTGGAGCCATCGACAAGATACCCAATGACCTCCGTCTGCGTCGCCGCCATGCTTTCACCACAAGATACGACCCAATGCTACACTGTGTGGGAACTGCAACGACGACACCTAATTTGAGCAAACTGGTGTGAGTTTTTGGCCATAAAAGTGACCCATATCAGAGGAGGAAACCACTGCAAGAGAAGTATATTAACTGTAATCAAAACTATTTAAATCAATAATAAATAAAAAGAATGGAGTGAATATTATGTCATCATTGAAAAGCCACAGTGTGTATAAAGATGGACGTGGCCTAATGATTGTTTGGTTAAAAGGATTTTCAAAGGTTAGGTAAAATTTGGAAAAAAAAATCTATAGCCACAAATTTTTCTGCAAGGAGCATTCACAGAGTTCACTGATAAACTGGAAGGTTAGCAGGGTCAGGCCAAAAACATCCTAAAGTGTCTTTGTAGAAAAAAGTTGTGGGAAACTACTGAATTCTGTTACTGTTGTAACAAAATGAATATAAATAAAAAATGACATAGGTGGAAATTGGAAACTTTGCGGTCATTTGTGACCAATACTTTTGTGTTTTTAAAGAAATTACAAAAAAAAAAACAGTAAATGACTTTATGAAGTTGAGAGCAGTAGAAAGCACAACAAATCAGAACAATAACCTTAGACACAGAGCAGGGCTGGGGCTTTCTTGACCACACTTGTTTAGATGAGGGTTAATGTTGGTTTATTCCAGGTGAATTCATCTCTTTATAATGATTATTTGCCTCAAACTTGTCCTTATGTCCTGGCAGTGAGCAGTTCTGGGGACCACAACAGAAACAAGCTGAAAACAGTTTTTAGTTTTGTCCATTCTGCCACGAGATACACACCGACTGATCCAGAAAGAGACAAAGAAAGAGACAGGTGAGACCAGCCCCAATCTTCTGCTGGAGAAATAAAAGTGTAGTAGACATAAAATGAATAGTTTAATAATATTACATACTCAAACAGAGGTCCTGACAGCTGCAGGCCAGTGTCCATGCAGAGGTTTACTGCCCCTCTAAATCTACAAACTCTAACAAAGTGCCCTGACTCACCCTTTACTGGACGTCTGTGTTTATTCTCTGATAATGTTTAGCTCGGAACGGGAAATCAGGCTTTTGTATTTCCTGTCAACCACAAGAACAAACAGAACACCTGCCAACAACACGGCAGCTACTGCTGCCATTTTAGTAAAACTGAACCCAGTGTCCAAAGGTTTATAGCTGACTTTACACGTCCTGAGTTCAGTGAACCCTCAGTCCTTCCCACCACACACAGAGAGCTGCAGCAACACTCAAGAAATCTCAAATGAACATTAAACATATGGTTTCTTTAAAGTTGCACTATATAGTAGTTAAATCAGGGGACAAGGTAGAACTTGATAAAATTACAAAAACAGTTTGTGCTGAAATTTAAAAAGCAAAAATGAAATACAAACGTAAAATGGAATCTAAATTTGATCAGTCTGACCTCAGGTCAGTGTGGAAGGGGATGAAAATGATGACAGGACTACAGGAGAGGAGGAATTGAATCTCTTTAGATGGTTTCTCTTCCAATTTACACTTGAGAAATGAATTAAATAATTTCTATTTGAGATTTAATTCGAAGGATTTCTGTGAAGAAACTGTAAAAATGCGTGAGTGTGTCATTGACACTTCTATTTTTAATATTGATTGTACCATGGTTGAAAAAGTTTTTAAACAAACCAAAATCAGCAAGAGTGCAGGTCCTGACAATATTTCTGGCCGTGTGCTCAAGTCTTGTGCAGGACAACTGAGTGGAATTTTTAAAAAGATTTTCACTCAGTCTCTTTCTCTGTAGACAGTGCCTCATGTGTGGAAACATGCTACTATTGTTCCTGTTGCCAAATCTACTCATCCAAAGGTTTTGAATGATTTTAGACCAGTAGCACTGACCTCACTGGTAATGAAAGCGTTTGAAAAACTGGTTAAGCAACAGATATTAAACCTGGTACAAGGCCAGTTAGATCCACTTCAGTTCACCTACAGAGCAGGTAGGGGCGTTGAAGATGCAACTCTTACTTTGTTGAATTTATTGGTACAGCAGCTGTCTCTGAATATCAGTACTTGGGGACAATTATTGACAGTGCACTGTAAAAAAAAAAACACCGCTCAACACCGCAGTGTGCGGTATATGCGGTATAGCATAAACTAATAATAACACACACACCTGTACCTGCGGCAGGTGAGAGGGCAGAGCAAAACCTCACGTAGTGATCGTGTCACCAGGTGAGTGGATGGTCAGTCGAGTCTACAGCTCCTCCTCTGAGTAACGTGTAAGCCCAGTATCTGCTTGGGAAGCAGTTAAACGTTGATTTATACTTCCATGTCAAATCGACGGCGAAGCTCCGCGAACCCTCTCAAAACCTACGCCGCAGCCCTGACGTGCACCGGGCCAAAAATGTAACTATGCGTCGAGGCGCCGCGGACTGCAAGCGCTGTGATTGGTTGCTTGGTCTCGCGATGAAATGGCACTGCATGAAACAATTCAATTTTTTCAATTCAGGTTTATTTGTATAGCCCAGTATTACTACAAAAGTCGCCTCAAAGGGCTTCACAAACAGTTGATCAAACATAAACACACAATCAGCTTAACACACAATCAACACAAACAATAACTACACTAAACTAAACAGACCCAGGACACTCCTGTCCTTAGACCCTCCTTCTCGGTAAGGAAAAACTCCTAAAAAAACCCAGCTACGGGAAAAAAGAAGAAACCTTATGGAGCCCATATTGAAGGAGAGATCCTCTCCCAGGACGGACAGGCAATGCGTCTAGGAGTTAGTTCATTAGCTCATCTATAGGATCATAGATCAGCTCTGTAAGGATTCATCCAGACGAGAGTGGGTGAGATAGGTTTTCAAGGGTTTTCAACGCCGTCGAGCCAACTGCGGTAGTTTGGCATCAGGAAGACGTGGAAGTATAAATCAGCCTTTAGCTTCAATGAAGCAGTGCAGCTCCTGGAGCCTTTTCCTTTCTCACCATTAACTCTCTGTTCTCCGTTCTCCGTGTGTAAACATTAAATGCTTCATGGTTTACAGTAAAATTAAACTGTGCGTCCCATTAGTGCATCATTAAAATGATAAACTGCAGTTACCGCGGTCGCTTGTGCCCCAATGCGGTTGGATTACTAACAGCGTGGTATGACGATAATGCGGTCGACAGCCCTACTTTGAACTGTGACAAATGGAGTTGGAAATACATTGTTTTCAACGAGGGAGTTGTAAGAACGCTGGTTTGTATTCTATTAATAAAGTTTGACTGACTGACTTATCTGACTGTTTTATTGACATTGCCTTTAGCACAGCGCCATCTATTGGATGCGCTTTATAATGCGGTGCGCCCAAAATATATAAAAACAGTTTTAAAATAGGCCATTAATTGAAGGTGCGCCTTATAATCCGATGCGCCTTATAGTGCGGAAAATATGGTAATTACTTTATCAGTCTTTTATTGAATCAGTCGTTACATTCTGTATTGTGTCTTGGTTTGATGCTCTTTCTGTGTCCAGCAAAAATTGTTTGGCGAGGTTGGTCACAGTCTCAGCTGCGTGACATCTACAGTCGAAGGGTTATCTGTAAAGCCCGACAGATAATGGAATATCCAGACCATTGACTTTTTAAGGAGGTTAATTTACTCCCCTCTGGACGGAGACTGAGAATGCCCCAGATAAGAACCCAGCAGGTGAGGATATCTTTTATTTCTGAGGCCATAACGAGGATAAATTGCTGAGCTTAGAAATGCACTTGTGGCAATTGCTCTTGTTAGCTGTTCCTGAACTATTTATGTGGGATAGTATTTCTCTGCGTATTCTGTGGGTATTTTTTATTTTCTGTGTGTGCTGTGACACCTGTTGCAAACCAAATTTCCTTCGGGATATTAATAAAGTTGAAGTTTAAGTAGTATTTTGACCCTAAGATATGTTTGGAGTGGTTTTAGTGGTGGGTCAATGCCCTCTGTCTCGGGAGCTGGAGGCAGAGCCAACACATGGCTAACTATAAGATGAAGCTTTCTAACTTTGCATCCTCTGAACCAATGCCAGGGCAAAGATGGTGGATTGTCTTTTTGTGTTTTAGTTGATGCACTGTAAACCCTGATTAGTTGAGTTTACTTAAAAAAAGTTTGGAAACCGATTGCCTTATTTTTTTCTAGTTATTTTAATAGAAACGTTACATAGTAATTAGTAATCTTATGTAATTAAGTAAAGCTAACTTTTCATTAGTAAATTAACTAAGAAATATCAAGCAAGTTTAATATTTCATTTTCAGTAAGTATACTCTTTAGTGATTAGTAATGTTATTTAAACTTATGTAATAAGACTACTATATTATTCCAATTTAATTAACTGTGATGTATTTATTACTACAAACATTCTTAATACTAGTCTTAATGCATTATTCATTTTCCAATTTAAGCTATGGCAACTTAGAATACTATAGGCAATCGGTTTCCAAACTTTTCGTAAGTAAAGTGAACATGTTAAGTACAACTAAAACAGAAAAGACACTTTACACAAGTATGGAACTTCTACTTATTTTTAATAAAAAATTTTAAGAACACTATATGTTATAGTTTTCACGGTGCCATCAGAATTAACACTGTAAATCACCACTTCTGACATCAAACCACATCAGGTTTTACTGCAATTATCAAATATGTCTCGGGTACAGCATTTGGCTTAAAATGTTCAGTTATAATATAGAAGACACAATGGATCCTATTGTAACAAGACGTGAATATAGTGCATTTGTGCAATATGCCTAAAATATAGCAATTGGCTTCAGAAAGGTTCCATTAACACTATAACCCTTCTATTTGTAACAACATGTCTCTAACTGCAATGTTGAAATCAGTGAAATTGCCATATTTGGAAACAAACATATTTGTCAGGGAACAAAACATTAGCACATAAACAAAATGAGTAGTTTAGCTTAAAAGTTGATTTTTGAGGCTTTGTAGTTTTGGTTTAAGATCTTAGCTTCCAAAGTCAAAAATACCTTTTAAAAGAAATCTAATGTGTTCCTCATTGTGTTTGGGTAGTCATGATTTAAAACATAGAGTAAAGCAAAGAGGAGACACACAGCATGGAGCAGGTTTGGGACACCATCCATGATTTCAGGAATGAGGGCGTGTGGAGCTGTGGCAGGCGTGTCTTCAGGTAGAATGGAGAGCAGGCCGACATTCATTCCACTGTTGTAGTCTGCATCTAATCTGAAGCCTAAACAGAGAAAGAAATAACATGAATGAATCACCTCTATAAAATATTACTTAAAATTTCAATTTGTTTTATAGGCTTTTATTACAGGTTTAAGTTTATGAAAACACTCAATATATGCATTGTTGCTCTTGGAGGATAGTTTGGTACCATATTTAATTCATGGCTGTGTTCTTAGGCAAAATAAGTGAGTCCACTCCACTGGCTCAGAAGAAGCCTGCACATGGTCACAGAATGCTTTACTGTTGGCAGGACACAGGTTTGATTGCTGCCATTGCTTCTTGATGCCATGCCATCCCCCAAAAGTCTTCTCCTTACAGTTCATACAGATGCACTCACAGCTGCATCTCCTGAGCAAGCTCTGCTCTGGGGTTGCCCCGTCCTGCAGCTGAATCGACCTTAGGAGACGGTCCTGACCAGTCATGAATAAAAAATGGTACCAAAACATCTTTTATGAGCAACACTGGAAATATTTAGTGTTTTCATGAACTAATTGTTAATAAAGGCCTTCGACACACATGCAAGACACAGAAGACAAAGCTATGTAAAAACAATAAAGCACCAAACTTTTGTAAAAAGAAAAAATAGTTTTGCCATTCTCAAAACCTTTGGCCACCACTGTACTTTTAAGTTGAAGAAGATACATTTATTAAGTAAAACAGATGATTTGCTGTAACATCCCTTAAAAGGGAACAGCCATAGGAGAAAAAAAAAATTCATGGCATTACATTTCAAGTCAGGAAAGGAGCAACAAAAGGCCAGAAATGTTACTGATAAGTGTTACCCTGAGAGGAAAAGACAGGCAGATGCTGTCTGTTTTAATGCAGTCACATGATTGATTGATGAGCTATGAATTTTAATAAAAAGTGTATACTTTTAACAACTGCTGCGTTATGATGTGTTAAGGTTTTATTGGGAACTGTAAAAAGCAAAACACATCCTTAAAGTCTTCAGAATCATCCCCCTGGGGACCGGAAGACCACCCAGAACTGTAGTGCACATGCATGGTACATCAGGCGTCTGTACAAAAAACAAAAAAACAAAATAATGAGGATAACAATCAATTCATGACTCCGAAATTTTAATACTTAACCTAATTACCTTTGAAGAAACTTGACAAAAAATGTCTTCTGATTTCGTCTTTTCTACTGGAAAACATGCAAAACATGCAGTGTGAGTCCAGTCCTGCGTAAAACTCAGACTGCAGATTTCGTCCAGATATTCAGGTGAATTCTGACAAGATCTAAGCACACAAAGTGATTATTTACATTAAAATGATCCAAATACTAACTGCCTTTTTATTTGTAAAGAGGACGATAAAACAAACCTGATTTCCGGTGGAAAGGGCTGGCCACTTGTCCAGCTTCTCACAAACAGGAGCTTCTGAGTGAATGATGTGCTTCCACATCTGTCAGTGCGTCAACATGAGGTGGTTTTTCAGAAATGATGGTCTTTTGGATGTCACCGTCAGCCAGGATAACATTAAAACATGATTGCCATGGCAACTGGAAATTTGTAAATAAAAAGAAAACACAGTAGTTATAATAAGCAGTCATAAAAACAATAAGCAGTTATAAAAATCAAAGCTACTACATTATTTGAATTAGAAAAAAAATATAACAGTAAATTCCAAGTGCAGGCAGATATTTGAGCAATTCTATTTAGTTATCTTTTTAAAAAATGAAATGATAAATCATTGTATTATACATATAACTTTATAAACTATAATCACCCAGAAATTGTTCTTTTTCCAAAATGGTTAATGTGCCTATGCTGTGTTAATCCATCAGGCTACACTTCTCCCTTCTACCTCTTCCTCACAGTGACCTCCTCTGCTCTTGTTGTGTGAACCAAAGTGAGCTAAGCACTGCTGAGCTGGCCCTGAAGTGGACTGTGCTACCACCCAACCTAATGTTATTGTTAAACCTGGATGTTCAGTGTTAAGCATGTGACTTACTCACTCATACAAGTTATCTATTCTTTGTACTGTCTTCACTGTTACTTTAAAAACAGACCCGGTTTAGCCATGGTTTAGTCCTGGTTTAGTCCCAGTTTAGACCTAGTTTAGTTCTCATGTAAGAGGTTTAGACCTGGTTTAGACCTGGTTTAGACCTATAGTCTACAGTAAACATCAGTAAATACAGACCTCTGTGACCTCTGTGTGGACAGCCGTGCTCTTATCGCTGTTGAGCCGCCCCTGGGCTTTTGGACTGCGAGCCACAAGCGTGTTGGCGGCGCGTGACAGTGAGAGGTGCTTCTTTAAGTCAGAAATAAACTATGAGGGCCGTGCATTACGATTTTAGTGCACGACGAGAGCCGTTGAACTGCCCAATGCGCCCCGGTGCCACTGAGAGAAAGTGAAAGAGCAGCGGTGACCTGCGGTCTCTGCCCCGCGGCCCCAGCACCGCGCCGTCCCCTCACCCTCCACCCCCCATGCAATAACTATGACTAATACATAAGAAAAACAAAGATAGTATGCGTTAATTACCTTAAATCATGCAAAGTTCAGAGTCCTCAGGCCTGTGCTGCTGCTCAGGAGGGCCGTTACGCTTTATTGTGCATGCCCACTACAATTTGAACTCATTACTGAAGTTACTTTAGTTATGGTAACTATATATGAAGAACTTTTTATTAACAATAATCTCTTTCTAGTAGATCCAACATTTTGGTGAACCCTAAGTAAGAACACTAGAATTTTGCTTGTAATAAATACTATTTGGGTTAACAGTGTGGGGACTGGCCACTATCAGAGTTTGTCTGAGGTCTGTTTGGGCCGCTCCAGAAACAGTGTGTCTGTGTACAATATGGAAGAGGAAACTGCTTTAGAACTGTGATGGTCACTCTGTGATCAGAACAAATAAAATCAGATGAACATAAACCTGCAGACAGCAGTTTAGCAGTGAAAAAAGGTTTCTACTTCTGTCTGGATTAAATTGTCCATCCAATACATCCAAAACTAATAATAGACAGAGAAAGGAGCAGGATCCTGGCTCACACCTGGAGAAGGGTTCTGACAGGTTGATAAAATATCTTCATCTTGTTTTCTTGTTTAAGCATGTGACGGAGCGCCCCTAACCCCGTCACTCAACAGGCCTCCCTGCGCCTTTTCTTCTCCCGTTCTGGGCCCATGGGAGATGCAGGCGCTGGGAGCGGATTCTACGTGGCACTTTGGCCGTGGGGCTAAGCGCGCACAAATCTTTTTACTCACGTGCGCGTGCTACCGTTTTTAACATTTGGACTTCATCACAAAATAAACATTTATATTCCCGGCTTCCCCGTTTGGAGTGCGTTCGAGGGTGCACACTCGACGCCTCTACTCCCGCACAGAAACACACACTCACACATGCCTGTGGACAAGCGCGCCCTAACATAGACCGCGTGGTACTCACCACTGAACTGGGATGCTCTCACTCGTCCCATCCTTCTACTGAGGTGCCAACCAGAAGCGCTTCCTGCCTGCACCATAAATAGCGCATCCCGGCGCGCTTCTGGTGGTCATATGACTTAAGGGACGGGCTCATTGTAATTTATATATATATGCGGACGTAGATGTGTCTGAAGCGCAGAAAAGACCATTTCTGTGGTTGTAACTGTTGGATCATATTTGGGTAAAGTTTTCTTTGGGGACAAGGGGAATAATACTTCTTAAAACCCCAAAAAAAAACCATGTCCAATTTGAATGGTTTGCCCAAGGGAGGGGCTAAGGGGGTATTTAAAGGGCCTTTTCTCCCCTCAGAGGGTGGAGAGTGGTAACGCTGAAGGTGACTGTCTGGCTCTGGCTGTGAGTTCTTTGTGTTTGGTTTTTGGCATTGTTTTTTGTTTGTTTTTGTTTGTTTGTTTTTTTGTATATACCTATTTTTGGATATTTTTTTCACTGTACATATTCTGGAACTTTTGACAATATTTCACTTTTGGGAAGGTGGTGCAATAAAATGCAAAAAAACATTTGAAGACTGAGCCATCATTAATTTTTTTTCCAGTCCTTTTAACTGAACCCCGACAAAGCAGCATACCAACTTTGTTTGAACTGTTAGTATTTTTATTGTGTAATGTGTGGCTTCAGTCCAAGTGGTTTAACATTAACTCAGAATCTGCTGTTCAGAGTGTCGGGGGGAGGGGAACTCCTAATAAAAGTCCAGCTGATTCCTTTCCCTCAGAGTCCAGCGCTGCCATCACACGGTAAGACCCTCAGGCAGAAGCTTAGTGCTGCTGTTATAAACATTAGTATAGAGTTTTGTTCTTGGTTCAGCTGAATGGAGTTATGATTGATGTTTTTCTATCAGTAACCAGAAAAAGAAGAGCATCTTTGTGCAAAAGGCAGATAATCGCTGAAATGAAAAATAATAGTCTTTTTATGCTCTGTGCAGTCCCCAGCGTTGCCAGCAGGGGGCGACAGACTCTTAATCCCAGCGTTCTTCAGTGTCACAGTAACAGCAGAAGAGGTTTTCCACAGATACATTATTTAATATAAAACCTGAAATACTAATGCAGAGGAGAACAACTCCATATCAAAGTATGAAAAAAGCCTAATATAGGAACTTTAAATGAATGCATCGTTAGCAGCTGGAATATGTTTTTAAAAGTTAGATTCATGGATGTGCTGAAAAACATAACTTCATTGAAAGTAGTAAAGTATTTTCAACAATTACAATTTAGCAAAAATATCTTTCTCCTCTGGGGCCGCCACATAGATGCTCTCCCAGTGCAGTAATTCACCTGGCACAGGTTTACACCACATGCCCTTCCTGACACAACCCCCTTTACTTAGCCAAGCTTCAGACCCACTCTGTAGTTCCTCCAGGATTTCGCAGGCAATTCTTGTGATTGTTGCGAGTTAAAATGTCTGATTTTGCAGGGTTTTTCTTAAAAGCTGCACTAAAAGTAATTTTTTTGTCAATAATTTGCAGATAAAAAGTACAAGAGGTGATAAAAATACAATGTTGTTTGATATTTTTCTTTAAAATACTGACTAGAATTACAAAAAGTAACAAAATCTATTTTAAACATATGTAGGGTGGTGGCAATTAATATAATTAAAAATATCTGTGTTCTAATAATTAAAATGACATTGGCTAATGTTATTGGGCTAATGTTATTAGGCTAATATTATTAGGCTAATGTTATTAGGCTAATGTTATTAGGCTGCACGTGATTCTGTCGGAACGGGACGGTTCACAGACAATGGCAAATGCGGCAAAATGCAATTTTAAAGGAAAATCTCGGTGATAATTGGCCAAAATTGCAGTGCTTGAACAAAGTTGCAGGGTCGCGCTGAATTCTCAGGGTTTGCTTAATTTTGCTTTGATTGTTGCGATCGCAGCATCACGAAATCCTGGAGGGACTGGCAATAGCAATAATATGCTTTGTAGGGCTACACAATATATCGCAAAATTATCGTTATCGCAATATCCATATCGCAAGAATCTAAATGTATCACAATAACACTGTGGTCTTCCATCTGACAGAGATTTACACTGAAGAATCATTTTCCACCAGAGCCTTAAAAGAACATGTGTTGTGACTAAATAAAAATGTTTAAAAAGTCCAGTTTTAGTGGTAATTTAATGAATTTAGTCACAGCTTAGCCTTGTTTTATTCCTGGTTTAGTCTGCGTTAAGTTTTGATTTTGTCGCTGTTTTGACTTGTAAATACAGGAACTTACATTTTTGTGAAATGTAGTGAATTTAACTTACCATGTTTGAAAAGTAGGCTCTATTTTCAAATATCGCAATAATATCGTTATCACAATTTTCAACATAGTTATCAAATATTGCATGTTTCCTCCATATCCTGTAGCCCTAATGTTTTGGTGTAATGTTGACTGAGTGGCCACTAGTAGTAGATGTAAATGGTGTTATTATGGGATGTTTCTGGTCTATGTTCAGTGATGTCTCTTCCTGCAGGAGTCATGTGGTGGGTGGTGGTGAGTTTGGTTCTGTCCTGGAGCTCTCAGGCCTCAGCTGTAGATGCTCCTCCTGTTCGTGTGAGCTGTAAAGACGAAAACAATCGTGATGTCGACTGGTGAGACGCTGCACATGAACACTCGTGCACGTAAAAGCAACGTCTAACCCACCTTTCTAATTTGAAAACTAACTTTATATTTTAGTTATATTTTGCTGGCTCCAACACAAGTTTCAGGAGGATTCAGGGCTGAGTGCTGTGGGAGTGGACAGAGCGGGTATAACTAGACAGCTACAGAGATAAATGAGCCGACTGCTGAAATTAACATAACATAATAAAAAAATAGGAACGTTAGCAGAGAACCTTTAATGACAAGTTAAATGTGATAGTGGCTGTGTAAGTTTGTTATAGTTTGGTATTTTAGATGGATACAGTTTATTTAGGTCAACTTGGTTCATTCCTCTGCCTTTAGTGCAGGAGGTCATGGGTTTGATTCCCTCACAGGAAGCCAAACATTCCAGTCATAACTTTTTCCAGTCCGCGGCCTAGATAAATGAACACAGTTGTGTCAGGAAGGGCATCTGGAGTAAAACCCTCCCAAAGTACCATGAGAAATTCAAAGTCTAGATCTCAGAGAAAGAGGGGCATTCTCAGTTAGTAGCAGTTTATTTCCTTTTCTCTGTTTTCAGGTACATTGTGTATAAAGCCCCTAAAAGTAACTTGCTGACCGGTGAGGAGTATGTCTACATCGACCCCAGTGGGAAGAGAGCCATGCCTCCTCCTCCTGGACCCACCACTGCTCCTCCCTACAAACCCATCAGTGACACAGACGGAGTCCTGGCCCACACGCTCAGACCGATGCTCGGCTCTGCTCGTTACATGGTACAACTCTGACCACTTTTACAGATTTATCTACTGTTAACATGAGATCCTGCAGGTTTATTTTCAAAGGACAAATGTGAAGTAACTTGATTAAGTGATTTAAACTATAGTGGAGTAAAAAGCATTTTGAGTTTAATATGAAATCCTTAGTTTTTACTGTGGCCTCAGTGTAAATAGTCAAGGAATATAGAAAATCATTTAATATTAGGGTGACCAAATTTTTGGACCCAAAATCTGGGACACAATATTTTTTTACTAATCAGGGTGCATTTGAACTCAACAAATGACAAAAAAATCCAATCATGTAATCAAAGTACATGATATGATGAATTTTAATGCCAATTTTTTTATAAAAATAATGACATAATAATAAAATATAACAAATAATTTTAGTGACAAAAGTCTTTAGACAAATGTGTTTTAAGTTTTCTATACCTTTCTATTGATTAAAATGGAGACAACTGGGACATGGTTTCATGAAAACTGGGACATATGAGTGTTTTTACAGATATACTATATTTCCAAAAGTATTAGCTCACCTACCTTTACACATGTATGAACCTAAGTGACATCCCATAATAATCCATAGGGTTTAATATGATGTGGGCCCAGCCTTTGCATCGATCTACGTCAGACACTGAAGCTGTAGAGAAGGCCTGGCTCGCAGTCTTCGCTCTAATTCATCCCAGTGGTGTTCTGTCAGGTTGAGGTCAGGCCCAGTCAAGTTCTTCCTCACCAAACTCACTCATCCATGTCTTTATGGACCGTGCTTTGTGCTCTGGTGCAGTCATGTTGGAACAGGAAGGGGCTGTCCCCAAACTGTTCCCACAAAGTTGGGAGCATGGAGTTCCTTTCACTTGAACTAAGCTCCTGAAAACAACCCCACACCATAATCCCAGTTCAGTTATTTCGGTGGGTGACTGAATACTTTTGGAAACATAGTGTATGTCTTGGGACATGGGACAAGGAGCCAAAAACTGGGGCTGTCCTGGTTAAATAGGGACTTCTGGTCCCTCTATTTAATATGGAACAACTATGTTGCAATAAGAGTAAGTGGTGGAACCTGAATAGCCATAATAAAAGGCTTCATTAACCACAGGCTCAGGGGGAAAAACATGTATTCACTTTTAATGTATGAAAGAGATAAAGGGGTCTGTGCTTACTAGGCCTTAGTGAACCCTGACTGACAACTAAAACATGAACGTTTAATTCAGGTTAAGGACATAACACAGTGTTTCCTCTGCTTTCACTTTAATGGCACCGCCCCTTTAAGTTGACCTGGCTCTGTGCTGTTTACACGCTTTAAACATCTGTAAGGTAACTGGGAACGAGCTTATTTGGGAGAGAAAACAGGTTTTGTGATTGCACATTTCATTTGCAGTTCACAAAGTTGTGCTGGGGCTTCTCTCCCTGCAGTCCCCTGTGCCAGCGCTGCAGCAGACCCTCTCTCACGCTGAGGAGGCTGAAAGCACGTACAACTTTCAGCGTGATTCAACTCATTCAACTTTTCCACAGTTTAATGGGCAGCATCTCTTGCAGCATACATATGTTCACTTTCCACCAAGCCCCATGCGTTTCGTACAGGAAACAGTTTGTTTTTAGCAGGCGTGCTCATGCCTCTCCCACCCAGCAGTGTTTGTCCTGCGTCTAACGCCACAACTCCAAACCAGCTCCAAACAACTGATGATACTGTGCCTTTCTGCTCACTGCTCTCTTGTTTGTGTATTTCTATGCTACTGCTCAGAGGAAGGGCCAAGCTCACTCTGAGTACAGAAGCCCAGAGAGATGCGCCAGGGGCAGATGTAAAAAAAAAAAAATCCTGATTTTCATTCAGGCATGTTAACATCTTCTACAAATTCATATTAATTTATTAAATTGATTAATCACCCAGCCCTGCCTTAATATTTTATTTTAAGGGTGCTCCGATCGATCGGCCGCCGATCATGATCGGCCGATCATGGCTAAAAATAGAGTGATCGGTGATCGGTAAAATGGGCCGATCAGAAGGGCCGATCAAATTACAATAAACACGCGAGGCTCTCACATTTACTGTCCTGCAACTCCGGTTTGATTAAACAGCAGTAGCGTTATTTTAGCAGTGTTTTTAAGTTAAGCCCTGGTTATAACGAACACAAACCTGCCCTGGAGGCGCTACTTTGTGTCCCCGCTGTGTCCCCGCCTGCTTTAGGAGCGCACGGGACAGAACCGAGGCGCAGCAGTGCGTGTATTTGCAAACACCAACGTAAATAGAGCTACAGCTAACCCGCTAACAGTTACGTTAAAAGGATTAAGAAAGTTCAGAGTCTGCCTGTGTCTTGTTGCGCGGAGAAAACTGTGCGTTTTGTGGCTTAAACTGCACCAAATGGCTGCTAATGGAAAGAGAAAGTAAAAAGGCAGCCCATGTGTCCGTGTGTCTGAGAGGAGCACCTTTCATCGTTGTCTTCTCTGCTCTCTTTGCACGTTTTCTTCATTCAGACGTTGTCAAAACTGGCAGCAGGAGCTATCGGCTCTTTAGTCCACTGTGTTTCAGCCTGGTTTGGCTGCGCGTTACGCGGACACAGGCGCTGCACACGGACTCGCATTAAAGGAACCAATTAAGAACAGCTGATTTTTACATCAGCGGAGCATTCAAACAAAGCCACAGACACTGGGCACACATTAAAGACCGATAATGCAACAAAACCTCTTCTAAAACAAAAATAAGTAGAATTTTGTTGTTCTTTTATATTTACAAAGGCTACAGTATTTTTCAAATGGAACTAATAATAGCCTGCATACAATACATTACTACATTGAAGACCACGTGATCGGTATCGGCCATGATCGGTATCGGCCGATCACAGCAGAGGCTGATCAGTGATCGGTGATCGGCCTCAAAAACCCTGATCGGAGCACCCTTATTTTATTTATTACTTTTTGATATGCTGCTCAAATAAATATCCTGAATATTAAATGATTTGTCTACAACAGTTTACAAGCTACAGTGACTGAAGGCATAGGACTGTCCTGCTGGACCAAATGACACATGGAGACGCTGTACACAGAGTTATACACAGACGGGTTTAGGACCTGTGCGTACTCTTTAAACCGAGGTCTGGACAGATTGGCACTAGTTAGTGTGACAACAGTCATGCGGCATAAAGGTTAAACAGCAAAGGCCGAATGGTATAAAGGTGCTACACAGTCCAAAGAAACCGTTAGTGCCAGAGAAGAGCACACAGCAGTGATCTGGACTTACTGATTTACACTGGTAAATATCTACACAGCTCCTCTGTTTCAGCCCATCAGCTTTGGTTTCCTCAGCTACAGCGACCAGCCTCCAGGAAGCAGCGCCAGCATGAATCTGTTTGGTCACAGCAAAGGTGAGGATTACACACCTGGGGTCAAAGGTCAGGATTACAAACAGTCCCGCATGGAGTTCTAGACTTGGTAAAAGTCTTTCTGAGTGCTGTTGTTTTGTCAGTAAGTCTCTTACCCTGAATTTACACCGAAAATGTCTCGAGAGCGTCGCAGCAGCAGTTTGTTTTACGCGTGTACTGTTTAAAAGCATCAGTTCACACTGAGGGCATCAGAGCTGCTGCTGTAACGCTGCTCAAGCGGCTCTCCCCCTGAGTTTTACAGACGACTCACTGTCTGAACAGAAAGTTGTCTTTATAGAGCCCTGTAGCTTCTACTTCTGCAGGTTGTCCTTGTAAAATAGCAGCTTGGCGTGTCAAATTACGTTACATTGCTCCTGCTCAAGAATCAACTTCTCGGTGCATAGTGTTTACATTACCGCTGTTTTCAGTGAGCCTTTATTTTGAAAGTGTAGCAAAAGTTTATTTTGACACTTGGAGCCTGTTTCCTGTGTTTCCCGGCTGTATCTCTGCAGATCGCCACGTAGACGCTTGAAATAGAACTCCAATCTAATTTGAGGGTAGTGTCGCAGCGAGTCATTCATAAGACGCACATAAGACGTCCCTGGTGTGAACTGTGATTGGTCGTGACGCTGCTGTTATGTGTTGCTGCTGCTTTGGTGTGAATTGGGGGTTAAAGCACTACAATAAACATGTGATATATTTTGTCCTTGTTTTCCTCTCTGCTCCACCAGAGGGAGTATGACTGTATTTCTCTGTGCAGGTGTGGTTCTTGGAGACAGTGAGACTCAGTCCGCTCTGTGGCTCACTCACAGCACTCCTCAGTTTCCCTTCAGGAGAGACCAGAATAACTTTTGGCCTCCCACTGGTAACGAACATGGCCAGACCTTCATGTGTGTGACTCTGCCCTTCTCTGCACTCAAGACTGTAGGTAAGGAACACAGGGCTGTGGGTTTGACTACAGCAACGGTTCGTGAGGCGTTATTACAATTCGCAGTCCTTTATGGTTTTTGGGTGTGTGAATAAACACGCAGGGCCAAGATATAAGTTAAGCATTGATGACCGGAGCATTTGGCTGGTCAGTCTGTTTGTCATGGACCAACAAAGCTGAGCGTAGCAGACAGAACAGAACTCATGAGAGGATTTGTCTGAGCTTCAGTGTGAAATCCTGCAGTTCTCCTAATGTCCACTAGAGGTGCTGACTGTTTTACTGTTGTGTTTTAGGGGCACATCTGCAGAACATCCGAGCGTTTCCGTATGACCACGACCTCACCATTGACTTCCCCAGAGAGCTGAGAGATGCAGCCAACTGGGTCACTTCTGAGTCTCTTCTGGGAAAGTTCCAAAGTCTGAAGACCACAGGCAACAAGGATCTGCAAATCATGGCCAAACCGCTGCATTATACAGCCAAGAGTAAGAAAATGAACAGCGGTGCCCTGAAGCAGCTCATGGGGTTACTTCTGTAGGTCAGATGGTACAGTTTCTGACTCTGTGTTGCTTTTATGAAAACTCCGGACCAATAAAGTGCAGTTTATTTGATGGCATCCAGCTGTTTTGACAGGTCGTGGAACACTGGACAAGCTCTACATCCTCTCTCGGGTGCTCGAGGGTTCATGAGAGTCCACAGTCCACATGTGCTTTGTAGATCTCACCTATAGTCATGAGCTTAGGGTCATGAGAGACTTTTAGATTTAGTCCAGAGGATGATATTATACATTTAACAGCATTAATGAGTTTTGTTTTTTTAGAGGGAGACTTGTACGTGAAACTGGCAGCTGGCTTGGACAGTGATGTGAACGCTCAGACCTGGGGCTGTCAGTCAAAGCGAGACGAGAGCTTCTGTGACACAGACGCACGTCATGTGATGAATGTGGAAGAGATCCACACAGACCTGGCAGATTGGTCCACGAAGCGCGACCACTCCAAATGGGCCGTGACTACTAAAAAGAGCATCGCATGGACATGTTTTGGGGATGTGAACCGAGCCGAAACTCAATATCTGCGCTGGGGAGGAGCTGTGTGCATCCATGACAATAACGTTAATGGTTTCTTTAAAGTGTTTGCGAAAAACAGACTGAGTTGTCGCAAACGTCCGGCTCCTTGTTCCAGTTCTGAGATATACTCTGAAATGGAGTTGCCTTCTGAAATTGAGTCAACAGCTAAGAAAATTTGGAATTTGGTAGGGGATCATTTGAAAGCAATGCTTAAATATATCCAAAATTAGATCTAAGTGCACAGGTACAAAATGTCAGTTATAAAAATGCTTGGATGTACTAAGAATCTCAACATATACTGCATATTGTTAAGAAAACAGAGGAAGATACAGTGCGTTCTTGACCAGCCACAGCAGGTACAGCTGTCTACACCAAGTACCTCTTCATGTCTGGCTATAAAGAATGATCTTAATGGACTACACAGTAAATCAGGACTAACCAAGGTCTAAACCAAGGGATGAAAATATATATATATATATATAAAAAAGGACTGTACCTGGACTCAAATGGGCCTAAACCAGAACAAAAGCGAGACTAATTAAAACCTTGACTACATTCAGGACTAAACTGAGTCCAAACCAGGACTTAGGAGTGAACCACACAACAAGTAGAGCTGAGAAATATCAGGAGTAAACCAGACTCTGGGTAATGGGCATTTCTGCATTTAAACAGCCTTAATATAGGTTTCTTTGTGGAAAAAGTAGTGCTGTAAGAAATGTCATTGTGTCCTATCTTCTTTGTTTTTGTGCTGAAGATCCAGAGTTCTGTCAATAAACTTCAATTTGTGATTTCTGTGTCTTATTTTACATTTTCCATTATCATAAAGGCCTGGCAACAGTTAGTGAGGAATAAGCTACAGCTACTATAGAGTAGGGTTGTGAGATATATCTAATGTGCAATGATATCCAACGATATGCAAATCCTATTAATGAGTGCTAACATTGCAGCGTCAAATTTAGGACAATCCCCAAAAATACTGAGACATTAATTTTTGTTTATATTGCACAATCCTACTGTTGAGTGTAATGTAATGTAAATTTGCATTATGTTATCTCTCGTCCCTTTCCCGACCCCTGAGCTCTTCTCAGTCTCGTCCTCTATTGCTCTGTAACCCCCGGCAGCCAGATCTCACTGACAGTTTTCAGCCCAAGCAGAACTTAAAACTCACCCAACACAATAAAAAACAGCCCAAAATACAACCACTCTAAATGTTAAAGCCATTATATGTCAGAAAGAGCACTAAAGTTAAGAGAAGCACTTTAAAAAAAAAGTAACATAAACAGGTTCTCCACAAAAAGTACACTCAGATGCCCAAAGCCTTCCTGGTCACAGCAGGAAATGTGAGCAACCAAATATGAATCTCTAACTTTAAAACAAATGAACTGACACAGCAGTTTATTTTTGCCATAAAATGACATCTACATTTTGTTTGTATTTTCTTCAGAGTATTTTCTAAAAACCCATCAAATGTTGTAAAAAGCAGCCCAAGTTTTATAAACCAGCCCAATGCAATTTTTTCCAGCCTAAGAAGCCCAATCTGGCATCCCTGGTCCTTACCTGTCTCGCAGCTTGTAGAGCGACCTACCCACTGACTGCTGCTGAGGCAGGGAGGTCCACTCTTCCTGAAGGACAGCCCTCAGGTCACTGGGGTCCTGAGGTTCAGGGTTACGACCTTCTACACAAGCATCAGCTGATCCCGCAGGTTTTCTACAAGGTTCAAATATGAGGAACAGTCACGGTAGCATTCATAAAGTTTTATCAGAATTGTGCTTACTGCCATTGTAAGTGGAATGTTTCACACTACTGAGGCAGATTTGTAGTGAGTAGACACGTGCCCAGACTGTAACAGCACTGCCTCCAAAAGCAACAGTGGCTGATGCATCGCTCTCTTCTTAAGCCTCTCCAACAGCACAGGCATTTCTGCTTTCTGTGACTGGACTTTCATCAGAGAACAGCACTGAGGCCTGGTGCTGTGGTCAGGTACTCGGGCAAATTCTCCAGTGCACACTGCTGATGCTGATGACACCATAAAAGTGCCTGGAGTTCAGTGGCATACACCATCTGGTTCTGCAGGGCACTGTTCACAAAGAGCAGTTCATGAGCAAGGGACGTGGCCCAAGGATGTCCTCTTCATCTATGCCTTACTGTGACTCATCCAGTCTCCTCCAGTCTGCTGATGACACTTCATGACACCCTAATCTCAGTGGCAAATCTCCTCTGAGAACTTCTGGTTTGAAGCCTGACAATGGCCCAGTGCTGTTGACCAACTGTTAAGTGTCTCCTTGGTCTCATGATGTCAAACTGTGAACCGCATGGTGAGTAGGACTAAATACTAAGGGTGCTCCGATCGATCGGCCCTGATCGGTGATCGGCCGATCATGGCTAAAAATAGAGTAATCAGTGATCGGTAAAATGGGCCGATCGAATTACATCAAACATGAGAGGCTCTCACATTTACTGTCCTGCGACTCTGGTCTGATTAAACAGCAGTAGCGTTATTCTAGCAGAGTTTTTAAGTTAAGCCCTGGTTATAACTAACACAAAGGCACCAACTAAGAACATCTGATTTTTACATCAGTGGAGCATTCAAACAAAGCCACAGACACTGGGCTCACATTAAAGACCAATAATGCAACAAAACCTCTTCTAAAACAAAATAAGTAGAATTTTGTTGTACTTTTACATTTACAAGGCTACAGTATTTTTCAAGTGGAAATATTAATAGCCTACATACATTACATTATTACATTGAAGACCACGTGATCTGTATTGGCCATGATCGGTATCGGCCGATCACAACAAAGGCTGATCAATGATCGGTGATCAGCCTCAAAAATCCTGATCGGAGCACCCAAACTCATTAACTCAGAACATTTAATTCAAAGTTTCAATCAATCAAAGTTTATTTCTGTAGCACTTTACAACAACACAAAGACCAAAGTGCTTTACAACAAAAACATGATAAAATCCAGAATCCAGAAGTAAAAAGTCAAAACTTCTGAATCATTCAGAGATGGAGGCTAACGATAATAACTTGGGTGTCAGCAAAGACACAAATTAATCTTTACCATTGTGAAGTAATTTATTTCAGTACAACTCTGACAGATGTTGCCTCACAGTTCATTGCATCCCACACTGAAAGATGTGATCTGATGTAGAACCCTTACGCAATTTTACTTTCCCCACTCCTGGTTCCCTTTTCAGCCTCTTGTTTTTATACGTTCGTTGGAATTGTCTGAGTAAGCCAGGATTATTTCACAACACATTTGTCACCAGTTGAAAGGTTGGTTTTTTTTTTTTGGTTTTTTTTTTTTTTGTTTGTTTTTGTCTTTGGGTGTACGGCCTACATTCTTAACTACTGAGCGTGGGCCAAAAGTTTGTTGTGGGCATGTTGTGAAGTGAAGAAAAATAGGAATAAAAACCTTTTGTTATACACTGAGACTTTGATCTAACAAAGGTTAAAAACAAAACAAACAGAGACCAAGATGACAGCAGTTGAGTATCACAGGTTTAAAGGGTTCTAAAAAATAATTTGTGCTTTTATTTTTACTTATTATGTGTGAACTTTGGACAAATACAGTTAGTAGTAGTATAGCAGCTGAGAGTTCTCTGGAACAATGTACTGAAGCCCATTCTTTTGAACCATTTATGGGGCATAAATACAACATTTTAATTTGATATAACTATGCTACGCTATGGATAATCAATAAAAGGTTATGATATTAGAGTTCTAATATGTACCACTCTAATCTGCTTTTTCCATTAGTGACATGAGAGCAGTTTATAAACCAGAGCACTTTTTTATGAGGGGGGAAGCTAAAAAACAAATTGAACATTCATAACAGCACACAAATCTGGAGTCAGTTCTTTGATTTGTGTCTGTGTGTTCTGCCATGGTTTAGTAACTACTGTCCAACAGAAAACAAACACTTACAGTCTTCTGTTATTTTTTTTAATGTCGCAGCTTAATGCTCTGTCTACCAGAGGCCATCTGTGCATTCTGGAAGATCACAGCCTGCAGCTCACACTGCCAGTGGGCCACTTTACATTTGACTTTATACACACAGGCCAAAGACGGCACAGCCGCGCAGTGTACGCAGCGGCAGAGTAGAAGCAAAGAGTAGAGCTGCATGCGGCAGAGCCAGGCTGCCGTGGCCAGACAGAGCTGAGACGTCCCAGCCGTGAAGACGGCAGTGTCGAACAGAGGCGGGCATGTTTTAGCAATAGTAAAGAAAGTAAAGCAGCGGCTCTACCCCGAGCTCCTCCTGGGTGACAGAGCTCCTCACACTATCTCTAAGGGTGCTCCCAGCCACCCTGAGGAGGAAACTCATTTTGGCCTTTTGTATCCGGGATCTTGTCCTTTAGTCCTGACCCAAAGCTCCTGACCATAGCTGAGAGTAGGAACGTAGATCGACAATAAATCGAGAGCTTTGCCTTTCAGCTCAGCTCCTTCTTCACCACATGTCCTTGTTTAGTTTTGGCATAATCCTGAGCTGTGCTCTCCTAGATGTTAGTTTGTCCTTTTAGTGTAGGCCCTATTTCTAGTTTAATCTCTTAGACTTATACAGTTGTATATAAAAGTCTGGGCTCCCCCTCTGAGGTTGCATAATAATTTACTCTGTTTTCACAAAAAAAGATCACAGAGGTCTGTCATTTATTTTCCAGTGGCAACTGAGTTCTATGGGGTTTTCCTAACAACAGTTTTTAGTGTAGCAGTATTTAGGTAGATGAAATTAAATAAAATATGAAAAAATGTGTGTGCAAAAGTTTGGACATCCTTATAAGTTTGCTGATTTGGATGCATGCAACTTCTCAAAATGGATTAGTTATAACACAGAACTTTATTTATTAACTTTATTAATTAGTTAGGCCTTGAACTTCATAGACAGGTGCATTCAATAATGAGAAATGGTATTTAAGGTGGTAATCAGGAGAAAAGGTGTTTAAGGTGGTAATCAGGAAATGGAAGGACACAGGCAAAGCTGATGTTAAGGCCAGATGTGGCAGAGAGACACAGGCGAGGAATGGTGAGAATGGTTAAAGACGACCCACAGATCACCTCCAAACTCCTACAACATCATCTGCTGCAGATGTTTCTGTACACGGGTCAAACATTTGGTGCTTTAGTGTAATAACAAATAGAAAGTGAAATAGAAGTGGGTATGAAGGACAGTTTAAAATGATTGCTCTGACATCTGCTGGCTCTGCAGTGCCCTCCCAACAACAACATATTTTAAAAATTAAATTTATGATTTTGTTGGCCTATCTGACTACGACCTCCTCAGGTACTGACAGGAGAGAGAGGCTGTGGTCAGATTTTCCCACCAGCGTCATGGCTGTTGTTATCAGTTTCTGGAGTCTGGATGTAAAAGGTTTTCATTTCTCAGCAGCTTAATTGTGAATGATTTGTTAACAACTGCTACCACCACTAACCCAACCCGACTGCTGTAACTCTCATGTGTCCAACCACATCCTGTTGGCCCACGCCTTAGTGACTTAGACTTCTTTGGAACTAACCTTTCCAGTGTATGAGATTGTGACATGGAGTGGTGATAAGAGCCAATCAGAGCTGGATTAGTTAATGATTTAAACCCAGACAGGAGGTAGAGCTGTGACAGAACGACAGAGAACAGAAACAGAAAGATTCTCTCCCTCCTCCAGGTTTGCATGGATCACACAGGTACAGATCTCTCTATTTCTGTGATCTATTCATGTATTTCATTATTATCCAAGACCAGTGGTTTTCAAACTGTGGTATAGGTCCCACTGGTGGTACGCAGGCTTCTTCTGATGGTATTGAAGAGTTTTTTGTAGTTCTGATTCAGATTCATTTAGAAGCAATTTCATCCATATTTAGTCCTGCTCTGGTTGTGGATTAGGTGTAGCTCAGTGCTTAGTTCTGGTTTAGAACTGGTTTAGTCCTGGTTTAGTCCTGGTTTAGTTTAAGATGGTACTTGGAAGGCCAAATGTTTTCTGAGGCGGTATTTGGTGTGAATGTTTGAGAATGTGTCCCACAAAGAAGACATATTCTATGTGTTATGTGTGTACTGAGACAGCTCAGGTGGTGGAGCATCTCTGTACAGACTGTAGAAGGTTTAAACCACAGCTGTCCCAAGCCCAGATAAATGGAGAGGGCTGTGTCAGGAGGTGACTCTATGTCAAAGTAAATAAAACCACTTTTAACTATTTTAATGCCACTAACAAACAATCACTACAGCTTAAATTGTCAGAATGCATTGCATGTATTGTAAAATACAGCACCAATAATGTTGAAAGTCAAACATCAGGTGTTCCGCAAACTCATTCTGCTGTCTATCACACTCATGTAGGCTGCAAAAATGGTAAATTATTATTTATAAATACATATTTATATTCACAAAGAAAACTAGTTTCCAATTTTACTTCAAAAATATTTACATTTTTAATGCCTGTTGGAATAAAATTTTATACTTTTTAATGCAATTTAAGGCCTTAATTTTTGCAAAATCAATTTAATTAACTTAATGTTTTGTTGCACCGCAGGAACTCTGAAATATGAGAATCTAATGAGTTACTGTGGTGACCTGGAAGAATAGGGGAACTGGGGATACCTAAATAAATCACAGCTTACAGATCCCAGTGAGTGTGAAGTCAGAGTGAATGAGCCGCGATAATCACGAGCTTCAGGAGAACACAGAAGTGGAGCGATGGTTCAGTAAGAGAGGAAACACCAACCAACCAATCAACAAAACTCCCTTTTACACAGTAAGCCAGGCCCAAAAAGGGAACACAAACACAGCGCTTTAACTTGAGTTTACAGGGCAGAGGTAATAACAATTATGAATAATTAAACTGTGAAAGGTTTAGGGTTTGTTGAATTACGAGTGTTTTATCGTCACAAAGTGCAGAGGTCTGAATATGTGGTGCAGAATGACAGTGAGGTGAGCCGTGTCTCTTCCTGCAGGAGTCATGTGGTGGGTCGTGGTGAGTTTGGTGCTGTCCTGGAGCTCTGAGACCTCCGCTGTTTCTGTGAGCTGTAAAGATGAGAACAACAGCGATGTTGACTGGTGAGTCTCTGCACACAAGACATGGAAACGCTTTAAGTAACTTTTACTTTTGGAAGAAAATCACAAAGTGTTTCTAGAGGTGTTGGGGGTGTGTGTGTGTGTGTGTGTGTATGTGTGTGTGTGTGTGTGTGTGTGGGGGGGGGTTCTAATTGAATTTATTCTTGAGCTGAATCTAAATGCACCGTTTCACTGCTTAGCCTAACAATTTAATTTATACAGAATTGTATTTTGTAACATGGACTTTAAAAGATTTAGTACAAGAACAGGAGAAAAAAGTTGGAATAAATGTGCACCACAACCATCCACCTGAATCCAATCAAAAACAATTAAATAATGATTCTGAATTGAATTGATTTGAAAATCAATTCTGAACTGACCTCAGAGGAAGGTGGTAGCAGATTTTTGTGCACTTGCAAATACATTATACCAGAGCACCAGTGGTTTTGTAAAATACACTTCACTCCAGGATTTGTAAAGATTAATGAACACCACTTTTTCTTCTCCTTTGCTCAGTTGCATTTTCTGTGGAACCGACTATCAATGCTAAATATGCTTTATTCATTTTCTTAATTTTCCGTGATGACTTGTAGCACTGTTTGGTGATTAATTTACTGATGATGGAACTGAGCCCTGTTCTCTTTCCCAGGTACATTTTATATAAAGCTCCAAATATTGACTCTCTAACCGGTCTGAAGTACATTTATATCGACTCTCATGGGAAGACACCCCTGAACGACATCAGCAACACCAACGGAGTCCTGGCCAACACTCTCAGGCCCATGCTCACTAATAACATAGTACGTGTTTCTGCAATGAAGCGTGTGCCTCAGGACAACAGTGGTGTCAGGGTTTAAGACTCTCCTCTCGTTTCAGCCGCCCGGCCTGGGTTTTCTAAGCTACAATGACCAGCCTCCCAAAGTATCTAACCTCTACGGCCACAGCAAAGGTGCATAAACTTTAACTTTCTATTTTACTTTTGCCTGCTGACACCTCTCTGCTCCACCAGAGGGAGTATGACTGTAATTCTCTGTGTGCAGGTGTGGTTCTTGGAGACAGTGGGACTCAGACCGCTCTGTGGCTCACTCACAGCACTCCTCAGTTTCCATTCGCAAGAGACCCAAAAAACTTTTGGTCTCCCTCTGGTAATAGAAATGGCCAGACCTTCATGTGTGCGACTCTAGAATTCTCTCAACTCCAGCTTGTCGGTATGAGTTTTTTTAATAGTCTGAAATCTGGACTAACCCACTGACTGTTCTGGACGTATGTGTATTCAGTGTTATTTTTAGTCTTTATATCAGGTCTGTTGTGATTTCAGGGAAGCACTTACAGTACATCCGAGCAAACCCCTTTGACCACACAATTCCCAGTAATTTCCCTAAAGAGATGATCGATGCAGCCAACAAGGTGCACTCTCCTCCACCAGGAGACTTCAAAGACCTGGTGACCAAAGGGAAAGTCAACCTGAAGTTATGGGCCAAAGACACCGGAAAAACTGCCAGTGGTAAGAAGAAAAAAAATGTACTCCTTAAATGTGATTTTTTTTTTTTAAATCACAATGAAATTGTGTTATCTTAATAGAAATGATTTAAAAATGTATATTAAAATAAATGACACATCAAGATAACATAAGATAAACTACAGGAGTAATGCATCTTAGGGAAGCAGTTTCCTCAGGTTATATATGGCCTAAATTATTACACAGCAAAGACACTGAGCTTGATGGAAATGCTCCAAGGCCAGCCCTAGCTCTGTTTGGACTCATGTTTTATGTTGCTTTTATAAGAACACAGCTCAAATATTGTAAGAAAGGCATTGCACACCGCCACAGTTACGTGCACTTCATCCATCCATCTTCTTCCACTTTATCCGGAGCCGGGTTGCGGGGGCAGCAGTCTAAGCAGAGATGCCCACACTTCCCTCTCCACAGACACTTCCTCCAGCTCTATCAGGAAGACCCCAAGGCGTTCCCAGGCCAGAGACATAGTCCTTCCAGCGTGTCCTAGGTCTTCCCCGGGGCCTCCTCCTGGTGGGACATGCCTGGAACACCTTCTCAGGAAGGTGACCAGGAGGCATCCAGAACAAATGCCCAAACCTCAGCTGGCTCCTCTTGATGCGGAGGAGCAGCGGCTCTACTCCGAGCTCCTCTCGTGTAACTTAGGTCCACACCCTATCTCTAAGGGAGTGCCCAGCCACCCTGCGGAGGAAACGCATTTCGGCTGCTTGTATCCGGGATCTTGTCCTTTCGGTCATGACCCAAAGCTCATGACCATAGGTGAGAGTAGGAACGCAGATTGACGGTAAATTAAGAGCGTTGCCTTTCGGCTCAGCTCCTTTACCACAACAGACCGATACTCCGACCGCATTACTGCAGACGCTGCACCGATCCGTCTGTCGATCTCACGCTCCATCCTTCCCTCACTGAGAACAAGACCCCGAGATACTTAAACTCCTCCACTTGAGGCAGGAGCTCTCCCCCAACCTGGAGAGAACCATGGCCTCGGACTTGGAGGAGCTGATTCTCATCCCAGCCACTTCACACTCGGCTGCAAACCGTCACAGCACAGGCTGAAGGTCCTGGTTTGATGAAGCCAACAGAACAATGTCATCTGCAAAAAGCAGAGATGAAATCCTGTGGTTCCCAAACCTGACTCCCTCTGGCCCCTGGCTGCGCCTAGAAATTCTGTCCATAAAAATTATGAATAGAACTGGTGATAGAGGGCAGCCCTGCTGGAGTTCAACCTGCACTGGGAACAGGTCCGACTTACAACCGGCAATGTGGACCAAACTCCTGCTCCAGTTATACAGGGACCGGACAGCCCTTAACAGAGGGCCTCGGACCCCATACTCCCAGTGGGCCTGCCGAGTCTGTCCAGCCTCCTCCTCCGCCAGCGGATCCAACTCACCACCAGGTGGTGATCAGTTGACAGCTCAGCCCCTCTCTTCACCCGGTGTCCAAGACACACAGCCGAAGGTCAGATGACACGACTACAAAGTCGATCATCGACCTCCGGCCTAGGGTGTCCTGGTGCCACGTGCACTGATGGACACCTTTGTGCTTGAACATGGTGTTTGTTATTGTGTGCGCTTCAGATCGTCTTCCATTCCTGCATGTATTATTTCATGAGCTGTTTATGATCGTATCTCTACGAGCAAGAGGTCAACAAACAAAAGTGATTTAAAGCTTGACAAGTGTAGAACACATCCGTGGACTCAAAACTCTCCCCAGTGTCCATTATTACTGAGTATATGCTGTTCAGGCTCTTTAAGCCTTACTGTGCACTGACGCTCGGGCCAGTGGCAGGCGCCCCCTGTCGCTCTGCGCCCTGAGCATTTGCCTCTGCCATGGCCAACTCTGTGGTCCAAGTTACAGTATATGTGTTAATGTCATTCTGCTCTGGTTTGTCCTTGTCCTCTTGGTTCAGATGGAGACCTGTACGTGGCGCTGACCAAGGGCTTCAAAAGTGACATGGATGCTCAGACCTGGGGCTGTCAGTTGGGCAGAGACCAGAGCTACTGTGTGACCAACGTTCCCAAAGTGATGAATGTAGAGATGATCAACACAGAGCTGGGGAAGTGGTCTACAAAACGGGACCACTCCAAATGGGCTGTGACGACGGCCCAGAACATCGCATGGACATGTTTTGCGGATGTGAACCGATCGCCTTCTCAGTACCAGCGCTGGGGAGGAGCTGTGTGCATCGAAGACAAGACCATTAATGATTTGTTTAAAGGATTTGTGGACAGCACTCTGCAGTGTGGCAAACGCCCAGCGCCCTGTTCCAGTGATGAGATATTTACAGATGTGGACTCTGAGCTGGACTCTGGTCTGGACTCTGAGCTGGACTCTGGTCTGGACTCTGAGCTGGACTCTGAAATAGAGTCAATCGCTGAGGGCTTTGAGGAGAAATTAGAACTGTAAAATTATTAATTCTGATGAAACCAAACTAAAATAAAATTCTGAAAACTTGATAAAAATCCATCCAATAATATGTATGTTAGACAAACCAAGGCTGGTAAAAACCACCTGAATAGAGACAAAAGGAACAAGATAATTGGCATGTGCCTTGTAATGTACTCTGTGTGTGACGCCTGTGTAAACACTGGGCCTGTTCACATGACCACAGAAATCTGATAACTGTGAGTAATCAGATAATTGTAATAATCAGATCTGGCAAGTTTAAATCCATTTCAGAAATGTGATCATCAAAACCTGTTTCAGTCCCTTACTGGATTCTTCTGTACCACAAGTGACCATAAAAAAGTTTCATGAGAGATGAGTTCTTGATATATGTTAATTATAGTTACTGATTTCTTATGTGTTAAATGCTTGGCTGATTTTAATATAAATATAGC
This sequence comes from Bostrychus sinensis, assembly GCA_020698575.1. Taxonomy (NCBI): domain Eukaryota; kingdom Metazoa; phylum Chordata; class Actinopteri; order Gobiiformes; family Eleotridae; genus Bostrychus; species Bostrychus sinensis. Next base: position 3,607,584 of record CM036240.1, on the reverse strand, counting down.
CGCAAGCGGCAATCATAGGCCCTCGCCCGCCGCGACCCGGAGCTGTGCCAGATTTACTAAACTTGCTGCATTTGGCTCTGTAGAAATTTACCAAATGTGACATAATTTTGTGGTCCATAGGATTACATTGTGTAGGATTCCCATTCAAATTTAATGATAGGTTTTCTGTTGTTGCCACGGAAACACAGTTAGAGTTAGAACATAGGTCCCATTGACTTTTTTTGTTGCTGGGGTGAGACGCACATGTGTACCAAATTTTGCACATTTATGATGAACTAAATTTTTTCTTCTGCATGGAGGATTTGTTGTGTTTTTCCATTAGAATAAAATGGGCGGTTTCAATCATTGCCACGGCAACACCTTAAAAAAAATAACATAGGTCTCATTGGCTTTTTTGATCAGGGTGACATAACAGAATTTTCTGCCAAATTTCGTACATTTCTAAAAAAGTAATTTTTTGCGTGCCATATAAATATTTGCTTCATTCTGTAGGGGGCGGTAACGCGCCAAATTTTATTTCTTTCTTCTAAATGGATCAAAGACTGGGATGTTAATAAGTGTTTCAAATTTGAGGAAAATTGGAGTTTGCTTGCGCGAACTGTAGCATTTTATGTTTATGTAAAAATCGATAAAATTTTCGTAAAGTTTGTGGCTTCGCCGCATGAAAACCGTAAAAGAATCTACAAAAATTTTGATAACTTTTGATGCCACACTTCTCAAGATAAATTTCACCAAATTTGAGCACATTCGGATAAACCCCAGGAGGAGATAGAAAATGTACGACGTGTACAAAAACTGCTGAGTCATGCTTTCAGATTTTTATTCCAATATGGACGACTTCCTGTTTGTCGTGCGGCGTTGCCGTAATAATATTTTTACTTGTCGTCTGTAATAATGCATCTCTGTACCAAATTTGGTGATAATACGATGAAATTTTTTTGACCGTACTCCCATAGGCGCAATGTTAAAAAAAATTTGTGGTGGCGCTGTCGCGCCAATTTTTATTATTTGTTAATATGGCCTATATTAAAAATTAGCTTGCCACCAACCTGAATTTTGGGCAAATTTTTGTGCAAGTTCGTAAATGTTTACTGGGTGAAATTTGCGATACCGTGAAGTAAGAAGAAAAAGAATAAGAATAATAATAATAATATTCCTTACAATAACAATGTAGCCGCTTTCGCGGCTACCACGATATATATTTTCGGAAAGCTCGCGCGCATTGCTACTTGTTCATGGGGGTCCTGGGTCACTGACGAGCACGATAGTGACTTATGCATGGGCTTCGCCCATTGAGCTACTTTAGCTCTGAACAATTATAAATATGCGTTTTTCCCACCACATACCTATATGCACTGAAAGTGCACGATGCCATGAGTGTGTACGTGAGTGTTTGGTGAGGGAGGAGCGCTTCGCGCTCTGTTTTACGTGCGCTTCGCGCACTTTTGGGGCAGTGCGCTTCGCGCACTGCTGTTCAATCACAATAGGCCCTACGCCATCTCTGGGGGCTCGGGCCTAATAATAATAATAATAATCGGGAGAGGGCAGCTCCAGATTTTATTTTGTGATTTTTTTTAAATATATTTCCATACTTAGTTGGGCTTTCATTGATAGGACAGAGCTGTAAGAAACTGGGGAGAGAGCGAGGAGAGACATTCGATAAACTGCTGGAGTCCGGACTCAAACCCACAACCCTGAGGCAGGCTGTAGATGCCTTGTGTATGCACCGCAGCTCTTCCAACCAAGACTACACCGCACCGCTTGTCTTGTGAAATGCACAACTTTTAAAGACTTTTTAATGCCACTAAGAATCAGTAAAATAAAGTGTATGATTTTTACACAAATTAGAGGGTTTTATTTTGAAAGCCTCAACTCCAGTCTCAGTGATAAAGTATAGTTCTTTTCAATATTAAGCAGCAAATATAAACAGACTTATCATAAAAGCTTACACACAGCCTAAAGGCACATTCGAGGCTGAAGCCTGTAATTAATTATTAATTAATTCTTTTCTATGGCCTCCCATCACTAGAAAATATTAAATCAAAGAGGTCTTTCCATATGAGTTTTGCAGTTTTTGGGCATTAGATGAGCGTAGCACTGGTTTATCAAGCCTATAGCTCCACCTGCTGGTCATATGTTCTCATTAACTGAACACGATGAGGAGTGGATTTACAGGAGCTGACAGATTAACAAAGTCTAATTAGCATTTTGCGTGGAAGTCCTGGCTCATCATTGTTTCCTGAATTTCCTTCTGGATCAATAAAGTGTAATCTGTCTAATCAAATTGTTGCTGTTATTTTTTTTATTTTCCAGAAAATTTTCTATATAAAGATGTGAAAACACAATATAAACATACCTGCAGAACCTTCAGCACAGGCTCTGTACAAAAATAATACAGAAAGCAACGACAGAAACATGATATTAACACACATTTGTATACATTTATCTCCTAAAAGTAGATTTAAATCGACTCTTCACAGTCTGTCCTCAAATTATTTAGAAAAAAACATGCTGAAATTATATAACATGTATAATCCAGCTACACTATTTTATTACGGAGCATGAATGTTTGTGATTCTTATCCATTCCCTTCATGCAGTGATTCTCTCAGCAGAACTGTGCCAGTTTATCATCTGAGTGTGTGCTTTTCTACAAGAGAATAAACAAATACAAATATATTACTGGTGAGCACAACTACAGGTGACCACAGAGTAATGAAAATGTAGGCACAGGCTGCTACAGAGCTGGCAAAGAGTTACTAAGTTATAGTTATAGAACTGTATATATAGTTATAGAAATGTAACATCCCAGCCCTCAGTAATGTAGTACACAGAAGATAATAATGCTGCCTTCATGCGCTATGTGTAACTGAGTTAAAAATGCATTAGGAACACTGTTTTATTTCCATTTTCATGTTTTTGTTTATTTTTCAAATATATGTGAATTTGATCGTTTTGTTATTTTATTTTGAAAACCCGGAAGTGCGCCCTGCTCCCGACTGTATTATCTTTGGTAGCTTGACTTCCTCTCAGTGCCGAGTGAACTGCAGAGGGTAAGTTAGTGTCGGTGAAAACTATGTTTTATTTAACTTATTTAATATGCTCCTTGTGTCCTCACTCGAATATATGTTGATAAAAAAATATTTTGGGATGTTATAGATAGTGATGGGCAGATGAAGCTTCATGAAGCACTGAAGCCTTTCACCCAATTGGTTCACTCCAGCGCAAAGCTTCTTGAAGCTTCATTTGCTCTAGTAGGACATCTACTGGACGCAAAAATATCAGTTGGCATGAATTTGAAGTGTGTGGCAAAACATGTATATTGTAGTGATGGCAGTATACTCTGTGTGTGTGTGTGTGTGTGTGTGTGTGTGTGTGTCTGTGTCTGTGTGTGTGGTGTGTGTGTGTGTGTGTGTGTGTGTGTGTGTGTGTGTCTGTGTGTGTGTGTGTGTGTGTGTGTGTGTGTGTGTCTGTGTGTGTGTGTGTGTGTGTGTGTGTGTGTGTGTGTGTGTGTGTGTCTGTGTGTGTGTGTGTGTGTGTGTGTGTGTGTGTGTGTCTGTGTGTGTGTGTGTGTGTGTGTGTGTGTGTGTGTGTGTGTGTGGCAGTATGGAAAATGATTATTTGGAAATGATGAAAATGGAAATGATCATTTACAGTGAGGTGAGGGTGGTTGGGGTTGGGGTAATGTTGAGGTATGGCCAGTGATTATGGTTTAGGGGACTCTCCTAAATCTCCGAACTATCTCTAACTCTACCCAAACTGTCACCAAACTCTCACTGACCGCAACTCTCCATCAAACAGCCACATTTGGAATGGAGCCTGAGGGGTTTATATCACTGTCAAAACTTGCGGCAAAATCCGAACCGCGTTCTGAATCAGTCACGTGGTACAGCCGGGCAGCGAGGCTTCAGACGTCATCATTTTCAGCTCCTGCCCTAAATGAAGCAAGCCTCGATACGCGCATCGCGGACACGCCCCCTCCCCTGCTCGGCCCACGCTTCGAAGCCTCGACACAGAACGTCACATCACTAGTTATAGACCTATTTCTGTGTTTGTTTGTTAGCTAACTTTGGATTTTGTACATTTTTATCGAGTCTAACATTTGTTTCAGTGAGCTACAGCCATTTTACGGTGCTGTTTTGGTTTTACAGGGAGTCAGATGTGCTGCAGTATTTTTTATGTCTGTCAACAGGTATGTTTAATTTTATTTATACATGTAAAACCATGTCTATTTTATTTTATTTTTGCTATTTCCTCTGTGTTACAACATCCACAGTAATTTTATACACTTGTTTAGGTTCATACAAAGTTTATTCATAATTTGTTACTGTTTAAAGAGTCCACATAATTTATCCTCTGGGTAAAACAAATGTAATATCACACAAATGTAATATCGCACTACAGCCTGTAAAATTGTAGTTGTTGACGTCCTCCCTCTCAGTGCTGAGTGAACTACAGAGGGGAGTCAGATGTGCTGCTGTGTATGAAGACACAAACAGTATTTTTTATGTCCATCAACAGAAACCCTGAGTAAAAGTAAGTTACAACTTTACCCTGTGTCTTGTTATTGGTACGGATGGGCGATGAAAGGTTCAGCATCCGTTACATATGGGAATTATGGAAAAAACTGAGGTCAAATTTGCACATGAATGCCCCCTTTCATCGTCAGAGAACCTGGCGATAATTTTGATACCCGAGTTGCCGAGATGAGGTCGGATTTGCGTTTTCAAAATGGAAACTGTGGATGGTAAGAAATGCGTAGGCCAGCTATTCACAGTCAGGACTGTCGTGGCCCCTTAAATTTCCAAAAATCCCACGAGGACCCCAAACTATAGAACTTCTCTCTATTCAAAACACTATGTCATGTTTTTTTCCATAGATTTTTATAAAAACATTACAAAAACACTGACTGTTGGCTATAAATTGTTTTAAAGTAATATTTAAAACAAGTATACAACTGTAATTACTTTCAAATTACATGTTTTTTATGTACTTAATGTTTTTAGATACTTAGTATTTTCATTGACGTTTTATATTTTTGTATGTTTTATTTGTTTTTATGAACCAAAACCATGTGTCTGAATTAATAATAATAATAAACTGAAATTGAAATATAGACAGCCTCTGGGGGCCCTCCTGTAGTACCTTTGCGGACCCCCAGAGGCTATAAAAAACATGTTTTATGTATTTAATGTTTTTAGGTACTGAAATAATAATAATAATAAAAATTAATAAATTGAAATTGAAATATAGACAGCGTCTGGGGGCCTCCAGAAACTGTCTATATTTCAATTTCAATTTATTATTTTTTTATTATTATTATTTCAGAAACATGGTTTTGGTTCATAAAAACAAGTAAAACATACAAAAAAAAAAAAAAAAAAATCAATGAAAATATTAAGTACCTAAAAACATTAAGTCCATAAAAAACATGTAGTTTGAAATTAATTACATTTGTATACTTGTTTTAAAATATTACTTTAAAACAACTTTTAGTCATTAATCTGTGTTTTTGAAATGTTTTTATAAAAAAAAACATATGGAGAAAAACATGGCAGAGTCTTTTGAAATGAGGGAAGTTTTAACGTTGGGGGTCTGCGAGGGATTTTCGGAAATTTAAGGGGCCACAACAGTCTTGACTTTGGGAACCACTGCTCTAAACAGTCTCTGAACTACAATAAAACTCCACAAAACACAGCTTTAAGCTTTTGAGAATCAAGTGCAAACAAAGTTACTCACTTTCTATAAACGCACGCTGTCAAACAAACTAAAGCTAAAACTAAAACTTGGCCCATGTTTGGAGAGAACTCACTGCTGTGGTTCTGTCCCCCTCTAGTGTCACAATCAGGAACTACAACAATGCAAACAACAATGAACTTAATGGAAGAATAAAAAGAGCTGTGTAATGAAGAAGCACAGGAAACTTAGAAACATTTGTCTTAAGACTTTTGTCACTAAACTTATTTTCAATGTCATTATTTTATCAATAAATTGCCATCATATTCAAAACTTTAGCCCCAGCGTCATGTATTTTGAATCACACGACAGAAACCAAGAATTTTTTAAGCTTTTTTTTGTCGCTTGGTGAGTTCAAATGCACTGTGATCTGTGAAAAGAAATGTGTCCCAGGAGTTTTTGGGTCTAAAAATCTGGTCAGAGCTGGGACGTATGAGGGACAACAGCAGCTCCAGGTTCTGATTTGTGAAATGTCAGACTTTTTTATGCCACTTAGAGTGAAATTTAATGCCAGCATTGTCAACAACAGAACAATAATCTGTATGAACTTTACACTCAGGAATTATCTGTACTACTCTAAAACTCAGACGATTTATTTTAAAGTCTAACACAGATGAAAGAACTCCAGCGCTGCATTAAAAAATCATGAATAAAATAATATATAATATATGAATAAATGAATCACAGGGTTCATACACTTTTTACCAAGAATTTTCCAAAACTAAAATTTAATAGTGGAACTAGTAAGTTTCAAGTATGCCATCCTGGGATAAGGAACAATAAATGGTTGAAAGGAAACAAGATAAATAAAAGTATAAATACATTCTATCTTAACCAAAAATGATTAATAACACTTCCATATAGAACTTATTAAAAATGGAAGACCTCTATGATAAACCTATACCATGGGAAAAGGTCTTTAAGTTAATTTATCAGACTGTAATAGATTCACAGAATAGATTTTTTCAAACTAAAATCATCTATAATTTTTTACCTACAAATAAAATGCAAATAAAATCTGGGGTCTTGTAGATTCAGAAAAATGCCATTTTTGTTTTACAGAATCTACAGATCATCTGTTTTGGTTTTGTCATGTGGAAGTACAACAAATGATTTGTGATATGAATTTGAATTATAAGCTATGTTTCCTGTCGGTGGTCCTAGGTTTCGTTGGAGAGACTGGATGTAATATGTTAATTAATCAGATTATTGTTTTTGGTAAAAGATTTATTTTTAATGCCAGGAATGCAGAGCTGTTGAATATGCCTCTTTTCATATTTTTTTTGGAACAATATCATAAAATAGAAGGAGATATGATTGATACAGAAAAAGAAAAAAGAATTTACCAAAAGCGATGAGCCAGGTTCACTTTAAAAAAATGACTGGGAAGGAAATTTATTTTTCCCTTGTTTTTTATGTAAAATGGAGCAGTGCCAAAATGATTGGGTTTGTTTGAATGTGTGTGACTGTTTTTATGTTTGTATCATGTAAATGTCTAAATGTCTTTATTGTTGTCTGGTCATGTGTGTGTTTTCATTGTAATTGTCATTTGTATCATTAAAAAAAAAAAAAAAAAAAAAAAAAAAGAACTCCAGAGCTGCTTTAAAAACTCATTCATACTCTTTTTACCAAGAATTTTCCAAAACATTTGACTACATTTCCAAGACCCATTCAGTGACTTACACATTAATAAACAGTATTTGAAACTGTGGCACATTAGAAACACACTTTTGTAAGTAATTAAGTAAACTTTATTTATATAGTACTTTTCACAGATTAAATCACAAAGTGCTTTACAGAGTGCAAGTAAAAACAAATAAAATGTGTAATTAACTAAAAGCTTGTCTGAATAAAAGTGTCTTCAGCTGCTTTTTAAAGAGTCGGCCACACAGAGAGACGGGCAGGTCTCCTCCAGTCTTAAACCGGGTCTTCGGGACCTTCAGGAGGTTCTGGCCCGAAGACCGGAGGGAGCGACCGGAGGAGTAAGGAACCAACATTTCCCAGATGTATTCAGGGGCCTGTCCATTAAAAGCTCTAAAATTCAAGACTAAAATTTGACAGGGAGCCAGTGTAAAGAGGATAAAACCGATGTAATGTTCACCCTTCTGTTGGTTCCTGTTGGTGCAGTTTCATTTGTTAAAATTGGAAATTTGTCACAACAGTTGAAAACAATTATTCCACTATTTTTTAATCCTCCTACACCCCTAACCTTTTAGTCACACCTTTCACACTAAGCACAAAAAAATGCAACAATAAAGAAAAATGTATCTAATGGTCAGTAATTCCATTTTTTTTTTCATGGTTACAATGATTAACTTCAGTCCTCACCATACACAGCAAAAATTCATTCTGTTTATGAATTATGAATTTTAATCTCTTAAATTCCAGTTTTTGTGGAGGCCTCTGCTCTGATACAGATCTCAGTAAACACTACGCTCACACAAACACAAATAAACTCAGTTCTCAACAACTTTCACACCAATTTATGACAACCCTAAAACACACACAAATACTTTTAGTTCTGATTTTATTATTTACCCTGCAGGCAGATTATTTATACAAACACTAATGGAGCCATTTATACCGCTGTCTACCATATTTGGGGAAATAGCGCCACCTAGTAGAAAACAATAAAAACTAAAATTCCAATCCCTCACTATCATGAATCCTGAAATCTGAAAAGTCATCTAAAAACACACCTGAGGCAAAGTCTGTGCCTTTTGAGTCAACAAAGCAAAAGTCATCCTCAAAAAACTGTTAGAAAACATCAGAAACTGTCTTAGTGCTGCAGGAGGGATAAAGCACTGTACAGTTCCAAAAACTTTCCAAAACATTACATCAAAATATAAAATTTCAAAACTTTTCCAGGGCCTGGAAAAGTTTTAAATTTCCATGACTTTTCCAGGTTTTCTGACTGTACGAGCCATGGAATCATACATTTCAATGATAACATTTCTTCAATAAATCTATTTATCTTTCTATTTTGTTAGTGCGGTGACTACTTTTTTGTAATGTTAACAATGTTTTGACAAATTATAAGACGTAGAGGAACAAAATATAATACCTACTCATAATATTTAATACTTTTAAGGCCTTGACTTTGACACAAATGAATTTAATACTGGGGTGCACGGTGGGAGAGCACCGAGCCCCGGGCCGACCAACACACCATCACATGAACTCTCTGGGTGGAGTCTGCATGTCCTCTCCGTGTTACTGTGGGTTCTCTCCGGGTTCTCCGGCTTCCTCCCACCGTCCAAAGACATGCATGTGTTAGGTGAATTGGTGACTCTAAATGTCCCCTAGTGAATGAATGTGAGAGTGAATGGTTGTCTGTCTCTGTGTCAGCCCTGTGACAAGCTGGCCCCTGTCCAGGGTGTACCCCACCTACGGCCTCCCAAAGTTACTGGGATAGGCTCCAGTCACCTGCGACCCCTGACAGGAATAAGCGCTAGAAAAATGAATGAATTTAATACCTTTAAGACCTTGGGGCTGCCCTGGACGAGGAGTCTAAAACTGGGACGTCCCGTTACACAGGAACATCAGGTTGGTGCCCAGGACATAGCCGGGTCTAACCTGAGCCAAACGCAACACAAACACAGCGTCATGAATCCTCAGTACCAGGACAGGACGCTGCTGAAGCTCAGAGTTTACACAAGCTATTTGTTAGTTTTGGTATTTTTGTCTGCAACCCGTGACGACCCTCGCGTCGCTAACGTCCAGTGGCAAAGAGGATTACCCAGAGTGCACTGTGGCGACTGTACGAACAGTTCTGGTCAGCAGGTGGCGCTGTTCTAACATTTCTATAATTACCCTGAACATGGACAGTACCTCCTGCTCAGTGCTGCTGTGTGCAAGCAGAGACAGTGGTTATTAAAATAAATGATTATTCTAATGAATTTATTATTCGATTTCAGGTGCATTTTTGATTTTTATTTTCTCAAAAGAAACACCTTGACATACCTATGAGCCACAATCTAAACATGGTTGGACACGTCAATTTAATATTTTTTTAATATTTAACACTTTTTCTCAGATATCCTGGGACATCCACAGCAACAAAAAATGTTGAAAAATTGCAATAAAAGTTATTCATTTCTAGCAATTATCTTCATACTTTACACCTGAGGTCTTGCTGGTAAAAAATATTTTGATTTGTTTTAAACCAGCTTTTAACTCTTTAGAAGTGGGCCATCATTAAAGTCTTATTACTTTTATCACTGGCTGTAACTCAGATTTTTTTAGTAGATGATAAAGAAAAAAAAAATTTTTCAACAAAGTAAGTCTAAATTATACATTTTCATATCTGTATGTTTTTTGTTTTTTTAGGCCTTTCTTAATCATCTACTAAAAAAGCTGACTTCTGTAAAACCACAGTGCTGTGGTAATGACAAAAGAGAACTCGAACAGGTAAATATCAATACATTTATTTATAGATTTGGAAAATAGCTTTTCACTGACAAATAGAGATGTTACGCTCGAGTCTGTGACCTCGGAGCAGTGTCGAGCTTATGAACCAGAAGTGTTTCAAAGCACTGTTTCGACATGATTCACCTGGCTAAAAATCACATGACCATGACAAACGGGGCTTCATTACGTCAACGCTACGTTTCGAGCTCTGATTGTGAGCTGCTTTGCGGGAAGTTTGAAGGGGATTGGCTTGTAATTATGTCATAGCTATAAAAGATGTTAGAATTCTTTTCATATTGTGGGTCTTGAGAGGAGGATTGCTGACGCCACTGCTTATTGTTGCTTGAGAAAGGGAAAGTTTCATTTCAGGTAATAACAGGTAAGATATAGACAAGAGGTAAGATAATAAAAAGGTAAGCTATCAGGAAAGGCAAAAAAAGGTAAGAAAAGTGTAATATTGATAATAGGCTTTGTGCATTGTCTATAGTCTGGGCTTTGGCCTACAAGAGACAGACCAAGTCTAGGCTATATACATTCATTTACAAAGTCATTTTGTATTGGCAGTTTCAGGTAAGTGATAGTGGTAGGCTAGTAGTAGCCAATCAAGTAGGAAAGTGACAGTGTTATAGAAAGCGTTCAGGGTTTCAGTTATTGCAGGCCTGCTTAACTGTGAGTATTGTGTGAAAGTTTGAGTGTGAGAGTGATAGTTTGTGTGAAAGTTTAGGACAGATAAGACAGGGAGGGCTATGGAGGGTCGAGGACAGCCAGCAACAAGAGTTCGCTCTTATGTATGGGAGCACTTTGACTTGAAGAACCCCCCCACAAAAGTCATGTGCTTAAAATGTGGTCAAGAGCTGGCACATTGCAACAATACGTCCGCAGTGGTTCGCCATTTATGCACGAAGCATCCTGAAACAAATCCAGAAGCAGTGGCTGCTGCGTGTGCTCCTGGTGCAGCAAGTCAGCAAGGTATGTAGTCCACATAGACAAGGCTATGGAAAGAATTGGTTAAACACTCACTTATAACTCTGAGTTTATATTCATTTATTTATTTATTTATTTATTCATTTATTTATTCATTAATTCATTTATTTATTTATTTATGTATTCATTCATTCATTTACGTTTTAGCAATTTATTCATTATTTTTAAGGCCGCCAATCTGAGCTGGCGCTTCTGGACATGATCGTCATGGACCTACAAGCATTTAAAATTGTGGAAAGTCCAGGGTTCCGAAAATTTGTGCAGAAGCTGAATCCAGATTATGTTCTACCAACACGCCAGGCGGTCAAATCTATGCTGGAGGATAAATATGCAGAAGTGCAGGAGCAAACAAAAAAATGTCTTGAGAATGTTGAGACAGTCAGCCTCACAGCAGACATGTGGACCTCCATGAATATGGATGGTTATCTCGGAGTAACCTGCCACTTTTTAAATAACATGAACTTAGAAAGTGTACTCCTTGGTGTGGGGCATTTTGGTGAATCACACACAGCTGAAAACATTAAAGATGCTATGGTGGTGCAGTTGGAAAAATGGGGTTTGAGCCAAAAAGTAAAATGTCTTATAACTGACAGTGCATCAAACATGCTCCTCTCTGCCAAACTCCTTGGTGTTGCAATGTACCTTGCTACGTGCACATTTTAAACCTACTTGTAAAAAAGGCACTGGACCAAACACCACCACTGGCAGACAAAAGAACAAAAGCCAGAAAAATTTTAACATTTTTCAAAACCAGTGTCAAAGCCAAGGAGAGACTAACAGAAGTCCGAGAACAACTAAATAAGCCACAACACAAACTCCTCCAAGAGGTCGACACCCGATGGAATTCCACCTTTTTAATGCTGGAAAGATTGTTTGAACAGCGCGAACCTGTTGCAGCAGCACTCGCGTCCCTCTCGTCTGAGACCCCCCCCCCCTCTCAACCATGAATTATGAGATCATTCAAGAGAGCCTCGGTGTACCTGGCATAATTAATCTGGCATCAAATGAACTGTCTGCAGAGAAAACTGTGTCAGTGTCAAAAATCATTCCAATAACAAGAATGATTCAACACAAACTGGCCCAGCGAGCAGTCACATTAGGACAACCAGCAGCAGTTACACTCTGTCAGAACCTGCAACGAGCTTTCAGCGTCAAGTGCAATGGAGAGAATGTGAGCATTCTGGCAATGGCCACTTTGCTGGACCCAAGATTTAAAACACTGGCTTTTGTGAACCAGGCACATGCACAAGAAGCAGTGGAGAGGCTCACAGCTGAATGCTCCAAAATGATTGGGGCAGAAAGAGCTACACCAGTAACATCCCAGGTAAGCTTTATTTTTTATAATCATGTCTGACTAACAGCATAGTTTATAACATTTCATTCATAAATTCTAGAGACCATTACAGAAAGAAGCAGGACTTGCAGAAGCAGAGGAAGGTGACTGTCTGTGGGACTTTCTAGACTGTCGAGTTGGTTTGTATTTCACTTTATTAGCTTTAAAAATATATATAAACTTAAGCTGTATCCTCATTAATTTGTATTTTTACCTTTAGGTGTAACCCAAGGAACAAACAGCACCATGGCTGATGCCACAGTAGAGGTTCAGCACTACCTCTCAGAGCCGACTTGTCAAGAGGAGAAGACCTGCTCAAATACTGGGAAAGCAGAAAAGACATTTATCCACATCTCCATTGAATGGCAAAAGACGACCTCCACATCCCACTTCTGTGCCATGTGAGCAGGTCTTCTCCAAAGCTGGAGAGGTAGTGTGACATAAGAGGAGTAGGCCAAAGCCAAATACTGTTAATATGATTCTTTTACTGAGTAAAAATCTAAAGCGTCAGCCCTTCTTCACTTTCTGTTACAAAAACAACATGTTACCTCTCCCTTTGACTACAAGTTGCATAAGCATTTAGGCAGACTTCATTCACAATATTCTTACCCAATAATCCCCCAGTAGAATGTGATAATATCATAAGGCAGTTTTTCTTATTAATAGCATTGCACTTTGCTTAAAGTTAATTTCACACATTGTCAATCAGTCTAGTCACTCACCCATTCATTTTCTGTGTTACAACAAAAATTCATTGGGGCTTATAAACAATCATTCATTATTATTATTATTATTATTATTATTATTATTATTATTATTATTATGTCAAGTGAACAGAACCTATAGATTTACAAAGTTAAATATCTTTGATAAGACAAAGCAGATCGCGGCTCCCAAAAGATCAAAAGGCCTGTCTACTTCATGTTAACCCCCAAATGCCATACATAGAAATATCCAGCAGATGTCAGTATTCTAACAACGCTCTGTGTCATTTCAAAGCAGGTGTTTCATAGTGATTCAGTGGTTCATGGGGCTTCAGTTTCTCCATCACTACTGACAAATCACTCACCTCCACCCCTCCAACTGTTACAGACGTTATAAAAGTTAAAGTTATTGGCCAAAGCGTGTGGTTGTGACAGTATGAAAACATTTTGTTGTGTGTATTGTAAGGCCCAGATGTTTTTTTCAAAAGCCCCTGATCTTTTTAAGCAGCCTAAACTTTTTAATGGCCTACAGTCTGATGATAAAAAACAAAACAAAAAAACAACCACAGACAATCTGCTAAAATGTAATATTTTGATTTCACTTCCACAGAACCTACTCCTAATTTTGGTTTGATCCAAGTCCCCTTCCTCACTCAGCGCTGCTTTTTACTGCAGCAGAGACGCCTCCTGTTTTTGTTTCATGTGGATGTGTCCTGGGATCACTGAGATATGAACCTAAAGTTTTAGACATGTTAAAGATATTAACAGCTGATTAAATACACACTCTATCAGCGGGACCTTCTATCATCACAGGTTTGACTGAAAAACTACCATAATCATATATACTTACTTTATATAACTGAGTTCTGATGGTCATAAACAGGAGAAGAAGGCAGAGAGAACAGGGAGGAGTGGGACACAGGACAGGAGACATTTGGACTTAGACAATAAGACATAAGTAACATTAATGTGTTTTCTAAATTGAGGGTAAACTTAAATAACATAGGTCTAATAGGTTCAGCCCTGCTAGGGTTAAAAAAACAAAACATACTATCATAATATTCAACATACTTTGAACAGGAATTCCTTAAGAAAACTTTTAGCAACAGTGTACTTTATCTGCACATGTGGTATAAATAATTATGATCATTATTATTATTATTTAGGCTTCAGTACAAAGCATGTCTTAAATAATTTGGTGCTCTTTAGGCTCCACACAGACAAATCAAAACAATGGAGAATAAATTGGACACATTCTGAGTTTTGTTTCTGGAAAAGTACCATTATTAAACAATCATGTGATGAGCCATATTACTTCTGAGAGGCACAATATTTTTAAATCTCCTCCTTGTTTAACCTTTCACTGAAGCTCAGTTTGTTAAGAGCTCTTATTTTTTTATTTTTCCAGTCTCAGTTTGTCCATTAGGGCCATAAAATTCATCAGAGCACATTATTCAAAAATGTATTTTTTTTTTTTTTCCTATCACTCATTGGGCTAAGTCCCGGATGTTTCCAGAGTCTGGCTCCGCCCCTGGGTGGAGGCTGAAACCTAACCTGACCTAAGACACTGTAGTTTAGTTGAAATGAAATCTGAAATGTCTTAGAGAGGGTTAGCTTTCACCTGGAGCTGCTTCTGTGGCACAGACAGAGACAGCACAGACCTGGGAGTGGCTTTTACACAAACTCACAGTAAAGAGTCCTGAAGTGTCTCTGTCCTGTCCTGTCCTGTGGTGTTCACCCCTGTCCCTCTGTGGCCCCAGAGGACCTGTCTGTCTCTAGTCCCGCTGCTTCCTCTCGTGTTTCGTGTGGAATGCGCCAGCCCCGTCCCGCCCTCGGCGCAGGTGTGTCCTGAACAAACGCGGAAGTTTTGGGACAGACGCTGTTTCTCCGCCGCTCTGCTCTCCGCGGAGCTTCCTTCTTGTTTCCCCCGGCTCTGGGCTCTCGGTCCCCGGTGCGGACTCTGACAGTGACCCGGCGGGATGTCGTCCTCCCCGCAGCTCCAGCTCGCCCCCGCGGCCCCCGCCGGGGCAGAGCACGCGGAGGACGCTGCCCTGAACGCGTCCGCCGTGAACCGACTCCTGATGGAGTTCCTGCTGTACCTGGGCCGGAGCGTGCTGCTGCTGTACCCCGTGTACCTGACCGGGTCCCTGGGGCTGAGCGTGAGCTGGGTGCTGCTGTGCATGCTGCTGGTCACGTGGTGGAGGAAGAACCGCGAGTGGAAGGACTCAAGGATCGGCTGCGCGCTCGAGCTGCTCGACAACGAGACGCGCGTGATCCACGAGGAGCTGCAGAGCTCCCTGCAGCACGCGACCTGGGTGAGAACTTTACCTGTGAACTTCTGTCAGGACTAGAGTGACCACCTGTCCCTCTTTTGGTTGTACTGCACAGCCATTTAGTCCTCTGTCCCTCCGTCCCACTGATTAAGATAATGTCCCACTTTTTCATTGGTGCTCAGTGGATCTTATAAAAAATGAGAAATTCAAGTTAAGAACTAGAAGGTAAGGTCACTATACATTTTGTAAAATATAGAATAAATATTTGTGGGTGTCCTATTTTGATTTGATTTGGAGAAAATGCAGACTGAAAGCTTTGATTTTTTTCTGTTCCACTTTTGTTATTCCAATGAATAAAGTCTCAATAAAGACATTACTTTGCAAAATGTGTGTTTTGGGGATGAAAGCAGCACATCAAATATGTTATAGGCCCTAAACTGTAGTAACTTGTATCTCAGTAAGTTGGTAAAGCTAGATTTGTATCAAAAGATTTCTTTCCTGAGTCCGTCCCACCTTGTCCCACCAAACTGCACCACTTGTCCTACTTTTTGTACTTTTTGAGGTGGTCACCCTAGTCAGGACAGAGGTTGGTACAGGCCTGACAGCCTGGAGGGTCCCGGGGCAACACATACAGCAAATACACCACAAAACAAACATGTGAAAACTCAAAAACTCAAGGCAACAGATTCCTCAAGTTTACTACACTGTAAATGAAAAAACAAAACAGTAACATTTATGGTAAAACACTGGCAGCTGTGGTTAGCAGAATGTATCTGGTGACAGTATAAAAGTTTATTGTAAATGAACAGCACATTGTTTTAATGATGATCAGAGTGAATCACAGCCACGGCAGAAAGAGCGTTGCAGTCCTTCATTAACTGTAAATGTTTTATTCTGACACCAGATTTTTACAGTAACATCCTTGTGAGCACAGCTGCCAGTGTTTTAATGTCAATTTTACACTTTTTTTTCCCAACAGTGTAATATTTTTTGTTCACTTTTGACGTTCATATGTCAAGTTTTACTCTCTATCATTATTTATTGAACTCTTACAGCCAACTTACTGTCCACTGTTCAGAAAAAGTATTATTCTTTTGTTAAATTTAATATATTTAATTTTTATTATTATCATTAATAATACTTTTCTGAACAGTGGATAATAAATTGGCTGTAAGAGGAGGTAATAAATAATGATAGTGAATAAATCTTAAAATTAAAAGTTTTTAGACAAATGAACGTCAAACTAAGTGACCAAAAAATATTCAGTGTTGAAAACTTGAGATTTTGAGTTGGCCCCAAAACTCAAAAATCTTGAGGGAACCTGTTGCCTTGAGTTTTTCAGTTTTCACTTTTTTTCTTCTTCTTTTTTTTTTTTTTTTTTACAGTGTAGGGTGACCACCTCAAAAAATACAAAAAGTGGGACGAAGTGGGACAGAAAAGAAAAACTTTGATAAACAATTCTAACTCACCCCTCACTTGTTCTTTACTTTACTATGAAACTCCACTGAGCTCCAATGAAAAAGAGGGACATTGTCTTAATCAGTAGGACGGGGGGACAGAGGACTAAACGGCTGTGCAGGACAACCAGCAGTGGGACAGGTGCTCACTCTTTTTGCAAACACAATTCTTCATTAAATTGTGACCAGACGTGTCTGTTTAACTGTGACAGTCCCAGATTTAGGCTCCTTGTCCCATGTCCCGAGACAGATCAGTAAAAACATTCATATGTCCCAGATGTCCCCATTTTAACCAAGAGAAAAGCATGGGACCCATTTGTCTAAAGACTCTCTAAAATTATTTACAGTGTCATTATTTTTATGACTTAAATTTCCTTTAAAATTCATGAACTTTACTTCCATGACAGAAGTTTGTATGGGTTACAGACATTTTTTTGTCCCTTGGTTCAGTTGCGTTCAAAACACTGTCATTATTTAAAAAATAGCGATGTGTCCCAGTTTTTGGATCTAAAAATCTGGTCACCCTGTTTTAAATATTTTACTCCAACACTCAGTCTCCAGGATTTGGTTGTTTTATTGCACAAATAGCCCTCCAATCCCATTTCATAAAGCTCCATATTCTGCTTTCCTCAGTTTTTCGGCTCCTTTGCATTAGTGATAGTTTTACAGTAGAGCTGCATGATATATCACAAAATTATCGTTATCGCGATATCAACAAACACAATATCCGTATCGCAAGAATCTAAATATATCGCAATAACGCTGTGGTCTTCCATCTGACAGAGATTTACACTGAAGAATCATTTTCCACCAGAGCCTTAAAAGAACATGTGTTGTGACTAATGCTGCCTTCATGATACATTGGAATCTGAAATTCTGACCTCCGAGTCAGAAAAACGGCCTTGAACGCCGTCCCGGGTTGGAATTTTTGCTCGGAAACTCGTGCGGAAGTGTTGGACTCCGAGTTCCTGAGTTGACGTCACAATCATAGAGACTCCCTCTGTGAGAGGTAAACAGTGTGGTTAATAATGGGGAATAATCTTTTTTAAAACAAGAGATCACATACTTCTGCAAAAATGTACTCATCTTTATTTAATGAATGAAGTTCTCAGTGCTACAGCTCTGGAAAAACATCTTTGAATGTTCATTTATCAGTAAATGACTAAAGTAGAAATAGAAACATCCCCTGATATAACTCAGTGGCACACCAAACAGTTTTATCAAGGGATTTATTTGTTTCCTATAAAAAAACATGAAAATGCAAATATGGTTTTGTTGTTATTGTGCTGATCCATGTGTGTTTTCTGAGCTGAACTCGTGGACGTTTTTCGGAAGTCGGCTTTTTTAAGTGGGACTTCCAAGATTCCGATGTATCATGAAGGCAGCATAAATAAAAATGTTTAAAAAGTCCAGTTTTAGTGGTAATTTAATTCATTTAGTCACAGCTTAGCCTTGTTTTATTCCTGGTTTAGTCTGTGTTAAGTTTTGATTTTGTCACTGTTTTGACTTGTAAATACAGGAACTTACATTTTTGTGAAATGTAGGAATTTATCTTACCATGTTCGAAAAGCGGACTCTATTTTCAAATATCGCAGTAATATCGTTATTGCAAGTTTCAACATAGTTATCAAATATCGCATGTTTTCTCCATATCCTGCAGCCCTATTTTACAGTGCTCTGGGCTTGAGACAGTTTTTTTTCAGCAGTAAGAGAATAGATTTTGAGCTTCTTCCTCCACCTGTGTGAATCAGTGCCTCACCTGTCCTGAGCCGCACCTGTGCAGAGTCTCACCTGGTCAGTGCGTTGCCACAGAGACAGAGGCTCATTTGCATAAACCTGTTGTGTGAGTTTGATCTGAGTCAGAGGAGCTGATACTGGGACACACAGCCACTCCCTGCTCTCATACAACACACACACACATTTATATATACACACACTTATATACGCACACATTTATATACGCACACATTTATATATACACACACACTTATATACACACACATTTATATATACACACACTTATATACGCACACATTTATATATACACACACATTTATATATACACACACTTATATACGCACACATTTATATATACACACACATTTGTATATACACACACATTTATATATACACACACATTATATATACACACACTTATATACACACACTTATATACACACACATTTATATATACACACACATTTATATATACACACACTTATATACGCACACATTTATATATACACACACATTTATATATACACACACACTTATATACACACACATTTATATATACACACACATTTATATATACACACACTTATATACGCACACATTTATATATACACACACATTTATATATACACACACTTATATACGCACACATTTATATATACACACACATTTATATATATACACACACATTTATATATACACACACACTTATATACACACACATTTATATACACACACACTTATATACACACATTTATATATACACACACTTATATACGCACACATTTATATATACGCACACATTTATATATACGCACACATTTATATAACACACATATATACGCACACATTTATATATACACACACATTTATATATACACACATATATACGCACACATTTATATATACACACACATTTATATATACACACACTTATATACGCACACATTTATATATACGCACACATTTATATATATACACACACTTATATACACACACTTATATACGCACACATTTATATATACACACACATTTATATATACACACACTTATATACACACACTTATATACACACACTTATATACACACACTTATATACGCACACATTTATATATACACACACATTTATATATACACACACATTTATATATACACACACACTTATATACACACACTTATATACGCACACATTTATATATACACACACATTTATATATACACACACTTATATACACACACTTATATACACACACTTATATACGCACACATTTATATATACACACACATTTATATATACACACACACTTATATACACACACTTATATACACACACATTTATATATACACACACATTTATATATACACACAGGTTGGCTGACACCTGACTCCATTAGCTCTTGAAGAGGTCACTAGCCTAGGGGTGCACATACTTTTTCCATCCTGCACTGTGGATGTTTACATAAATGCTCAATAAAAACCTGAAAATTTTTCTTTTTTTTCAACATTAGTTTAAGCAGACTGTGTTTGTTTGTTGTTGTGACTTAGATGAAGATCAGATCACATTTTATGACCAAATCATGCAGAAATCCTAGTATTTTCGAGGGGTGCCAATACTTTTTCTGTCCACTGTATATGGATCCAGAGGAGGGACAGTGAGGGAGGGGCCGAGGAGGTCTGACTAACATTGTTTTTTCCAGGTCAATTTTCCTGACGTGGAGAAAGTCGACTGGGTCAACAAGGTACCTCCTCCACACATCACCACCTCCTCCACACATCACCACCTCCTCCACACATCACCTCCTCCTCCACACATCACCTCCTCAACACATCACCACCTCCTCAACATCACTCCTCCTCAACACATCACCTCCTCCTCACATCAGCTCACCTCCTCCTCACATCAGCTCACCTCCTCCTCACCTCACCTCCTCCTCACATCACCTCACCTCCTCAACACATCACCTCACCTCCTCAACACATCACCTCACCTCCTCCTCACATCACCTCACCTTCTCCTCACATCACCTCACCTCCTCAACACATCACCTCCTCCTCCACACATCACGACCTCCTCCACACATCACCTCCTCCTCCACACATCACCACCTCAACACATCACCTCCTCCTCAACACATCACCTCCTCCTCAACACATCACCTCCTCCTCAACACATCACCTCCTCCTCAACACATCACCTCCTCCTCAACACATCACCTCCTCCTCACATCAGCTCACCTCCTCCTCACATCAGCTCACCTCCTCCTCAACACATCACCTCACCTCCTCAACACATCACCTCCTCCTCAACACATCACCTCCTCCTCAACACATCACCTCCTCCTCAACACATCACCTCCTCCTCACATCAGCTCACCTCCTCCTCAACACATCACCTCACCTCCTCAACACATCACCTCACCTCCTCCTCACATCACCTCACCTCCTCCTCACATCACCTCACCTTCTCCTCACATCACCTCACCTCCTCAACACATCACCTCCTCCTCAACACATCACTTCCTCCAGACAACACCATCAGTTCGGAGGAGCAGGCAGGAGCCCTGACTTTGTGTTCTGTGTGTTTGGTAATGGGACCATTTTCAGAACATAATCTTCTACAACTTCAGAATCTTCTCTCAGGATAAGAAATCAGTCCTAAACCAGGCCTAAACCAGGCCTAAACCAGGCCTAAACCAGGTCTAAACCAGGCCTAAACCAGGCCTAAACCAGGCCTAAACCAGGCCTAAACCAGGTCTAAACCAGGTCTAAACCAGGTCTAAACCAGGTCTAAACCAGTACTATGACTGATTTTTATTCTATTCCTCTTTTATACGACCCCAGAACCAAAATATGGGACATGTCTGCAGAAGATGTGGAACACACAGTTAGATGGACTTTAACCGGTTTAGTCTTTGTGGTGTAGCTCCTGTTTGTTCCTCCAAACTGGGAGTGTTGTGAATTTATAGTCTTTACCCAGTACCCATTATTGCGTAGTGTCCAGGAGAATCCCCGATGTTCAGGAACCTGATGAAGG